>JAXCGZ010010208.1:0-20000 GCA_037179515.1 Halocaridina rubra | reverse complement strand
CTCGGTTCCTCTTGTTTTACGCCAGCGTTTCCTCTGAGTTCCTCCTGTTTTACATCAGCATTTCCTCTCAGTTCCCACTGTTATACGTCAGCATTTTCTCTGTTCCTCTTGTTGTACATCAGCATTTCCTCTCGGTTCCTCTTGTTTTGTACCAGTATCCTTTCAATTGTATTTGTTTTACATCAGCATATGTTTATCATAATAATTTTCTCTCAATTACTCTTCTTTTTCATCAACATTTCCTCTTAGTTACTCTTTCTTAGATTCCTCTTGTTTCCTTCTGTTTTTTCATCATTGTTCTTTCATTTTCTCTGTTTATCATGTCCTCTCTGTTCCTTTCTTTTATTATGCATTTCTTTTCATTTTTTTCTTTCATATTTACTTCCTATCAGATATTCTTTGTTTATCATTTGTATATTTTACCGGTCCTCTTTTTGCATCAACATATTCTGTTTTATATCAGCATTTCCTCTTAGTTTCTCTTGTTTTTCAGTATATCCTGTCAAATTCTGTTTGTTTTCATAGGAATGTTCCTTTTGATACCTCTTGTTTTTCATTAATCTATCCTTATAGTTCATTTGTTTTTCATCAGCAGTGCCTTTCAATTCCTCTTATTATTCATCAGCATATCTTTCCAGTACCTCTTGTTTTCATCGTCGTATCCTCTCAGTTCTCTTGTTTTTATGTTCTATCCTCTCAATTCATCTTGGTTTTTTTTTTATCAGTATTTCCTCATTTCCTCTTGTTTTTCATATACATATTGCTCTTGTCATAAACATTTCCCTTTCAATTTCTATTTTGATTCTTCCTCTTGATTTTCATCAATATATTGTCTCGCTTCCTCTTGTTTATTGTCAGTCTTATCTCTCAATTCCTTGTTGTTGTTTTTTTAATTAGCCTTTCGTTTCAGTTCCTCTTGTTTTCATCAGCATTTCCTTTTAGTTCCTCTTGTTTTTATCAGCATGCCCTTCCAGTTCCTCTTGTTTTTCAAAAGTAATGCCTCTCAGTTCCTCTTGTTTTTCTTCAGGATTTTCTCTCAATATTTTCATCTGTTTCCTCTTTTATTATTATTTTTCATCAGCATTTTCTCATTAGTTCTCTTATTTTTATCTGTATTTCCTCTTGATTCCTCGTGTTTTCCTTTTCAGTTCTTCACAGTGCCTCTTATTTTCATCGATTCTTTTTTGTGTTTGTCATTTGTGCCTAATTTTGTTTTTTCATGAGAATGGCTGGCTCAATTCCTCTCATTAGCTTTCCTCTTAATTTCTCGTGTATTTCATCAGCATATCTTTTCTATTTCTCTTGTTTTTTCAGCAGCTTTCCTCTTAATTTCACTTGTGTTTCATCAGCATTTCTTTTGTATTTCTCGTTTTTCATCAGTTTTCCTCTTAATTTCTCTTGCGTTTCATTAGCATTTCCTCTCTATTCCTCTTGCTCTTCATAAGCCTTTTCTCTCTCTTTTTCTTCTTTTTCCATCAGCATTTCCATCCAATTCCTCTTGTTTTAAGTCAGCAAATATATTATCCTATTAAGTGCAATCGTCCTAGCCCTTGGTAGAAATGAGAGTCCGTGACGTAAAACCGAATCATTATTGTTTGTCTTCAGAGAAACGGCAATTTTCACGTCTAAGAGATTGAAGGAGAAACTTATTACATCGGAAAGTGAAGTTATTCATAGTGTTGAAAATTGATTTTATGTGTGACATTACCTCATCTCTGCCTTGTCCTTAACCTTTTTCTTTTCCTTCGTCTTGGTATTTTCTCGTGCCCGGGCCTTTATTGATGAGGGCAGTTTCTGCCTGTCCCGGTGGCACACTCATAAAAAAAATGACTGTGACACCGGGACGGGCAAAGAAAGTTGCGTTCAACTGGCCCGGGCACCATGGAAACATGTATAATGATGCAAAAGTAACTTATTTATAATCACGAGATATATTTTTATTAATATATCGAAAAGTTATCAATTCTGTAAAAAATATTTAGAATTACCTAATATATTTATTTGTTCCATGCCTTCAACGAATTTTTAGTTAATTTTATATATTTTATTTATTTATTTATTTATTTACTTATTTGTTTAGTGTGTATATATATATATATATATATATATATATATATATATATATATATATATATATATATATATATATATATATATATATATATATATATATATATAATATATATATATATATATATATATATTATATATATATATATATATTATATATATATATATATATATATATATATATATATATATATATATATATATATATATATATATATATATATATATATATATATATATATATATATATATATATATATATATATATATATATATATATATATATATATATATATATATATATATATATATATATATATATATTTATATATATTTGATAAATTACATATATGATCAGCTATATTTTTTTACTTTATTGGGAAGTGTAAAAATCATCTGAAAATATTAACTTATGACCCTCCAACTTACTAGTAAATAATTCGTGTATTATTATATGGTTGAAATATCGTTTACCCGTTGGGTTTAGTTGTGTAAGATATTGTTTATTTCACCGATATAATGGGTTATACAGTATTCATTACTACTACTACTACTACTATTGATAATAATAGTAATAATAATAATAATAATAATAATAATAATAATAATAATAATAATAATAATAATAAAAATAATAATAATAATAATAATAATAATAATAATAATAATAATAATAATAATAATAATAATAATAATAATAATAATAATAATAATAATATAAAAAAATAGTAAAATACAAGAGCACTTTGTCATTGTGGTAATTTAAAATCACGCGGATTGGTCGGTTCAGCTACTGCTCTTTCCCATCCACCTCCAGACTCTGGAACTCTCTTCCTCCTTCTGTCTTTCTTAATTCTAATGGCCTGTTTTCCTTCAAAAAGCGGATCTATCGTCATCTCAGGGCCTATTTCTACCATCTCTACGTCTTCATTACATCGATTATTCATTCAGCTTGTTCATTTCCTATTATGTATCATTCTCATATCTGTCTTGTCCTTAATCTTCTATTTTTTCTTTGTATCAATTTTTTCTTGGTGCCCGGGCTAGGTGAGGGCAAAATGCGTGCCTCAGTGTCTCACACACACACACACACACACACACACACACACACACACACACACACACACACACACACACACACACACACACACACAAAGAATATGTACAATTTGCATTTTATCTCCCATAGTTTATGCTGCAAGGGAATCTAATACTGGCACTTGATTTCAATAGACATGAGTGCCAATTCCGCTTCGTTTCCTGGAGAATATTGCGTATTGTGTTCCTGCCTCTCTGAGTCGGAAATGATACTTGCTGGCCCAAGGCAGTGGCGAAGAGGATTCCTAGAATGTCGGATTCTCATGATATATATGTCAACAGCTGTAGTCTCTTGTCCCTGTTGTTGCTATTGAGAGAAATTGGTTGTTCTCGTACTCCTGTATGAATTCCTTTTCATACGTACATATATCACATATGATGCTTTCTTGTTAACTTTGTTTCGGTTATCAAAAATGTTGATATATTTTGTATGTGGAATTCTTGTATAGACACTAGTCTCCTGGCGAGGAGGAGGAGGAGGAGGGAGGAGGAGGAGGAGGAGGAGGAGGAGGAGGAGGAGGAGGAGGAGGAGGAGGAGGAGGAGGAGGAGGAGGAGGAGGAGGAGGAGGAGGAGGAGGAGGAGGAGGAGGAGGAGGAGGAGGAGGAGGAGGAGGAGGAGGAGGAGGAGGAGGAGGAGGAGGAGGAGGAGGAGGAGGAGGAGGAGGAGGAGGAGCTTAATACTCGTGATTTGACCTTTTCCAGTTCTTTGATAACCTCATCTAATGAAATCTTCAAAGAAGTGACATTGAAGAGGGGGAGATTTTATGTTAAGGAGATTGACGAAGAAACTTTTTTAGCTTTCAAAGAAACCTCAAAGCGAAAAATTCCTCGAAGAGACAAAATGATCATCGTGATGACAAAAATATTTTTTGGCTAAATAATATTAATGTATTATGATTGGTAATGAAATTTTTCGTACTACTACTACTACTACTACTACTACTACTACTACTACTACTACTAATACTAATACTAATACTAATACTAATACTAATAATAATAATAATAATAATAATAATAATAATAATAATAATAAATCAGTATTCGACTTGATATATTTTTATGTACCGCTCTCAGTCGTGATGATTCAAATAATATTAATATAGAGAAAAAAATGGCGGCTGAATATGACAGAATCAACTTTTGAATCTATTAAAAAAGAATCCGTTCAACTTCACATAATATAATATTGTGATTTTCATGTGATTTATTTTGATGCCAAAACAAAACACTCGCGTAACTTTTGCCTTTTGATAGTTTCAGCAATTTTGTTTTGAACGAATATATTCATATTTGCTCTTTTGAAAAAAAAAAAAAAGTATGTACCTATTTATAAAACCGTAATAATTTCGGTTTTTTAACCACATGATAATTTATAGGATCCACAGAAAAAGTGAATCTCATATATAGTTCTGGTTACAGGATATTGGTATAAACACAATGGCCTCAATATTTTTTTTTTTGGTAAATGGGGTGACGGAGTCAAAGCACACAGCCACTCACCCTATTTCACTCAGTACTAAAACGTCCGTAATCTTCTTGCAAACATTTTACTGATCTTACTTTACTCTCACTCTTTCCACAACCACGCTCATTCAGAGACCCGGTTACTAGGGTTCTGGCTGGAGTTTTCCTGTTTGAAACTCCTTGCATGCCTTGACACTTGGCTGGAGAATATACGTAATCTGGAGGGATTTCCATTTCTACGGCATGTCATTTAGTGTACTTACGAAATGCGACATTCTTTTCCTGGGCTCTATTGATGAGGGCATAATATACAGAATGAAAGAGTGAACTACGGGCGGCAGAGGGCACTCAACTTCACAATTGGATAGAACCCACCCATCGCTGCTGAATTTCTAATGTATATTACAAGAATATGAATTTTACGCTAAAGTTGAGTTTGTTTTCAATAACATTCTCTCTCTCTCTCTCTCTCTCTCTCTCTCTCTCTCTCTCTCTCTCTCTCTCTCTCTCTCTCTCTCTCTCTCTCTCTCTCTCTCTCTCTCTCTCTCTCTCTCAGGTTTTATATTTATTTAAAGCTTTACCTTGAATGGTAGGGTGTATTGTTTTTTTCTCTAGTTTGCGCTCTCTTTCTCGTATTGTAAAGTTAGGCAAGTGCTTTCCAGTGAATCAGTCTATGAATATCATCCAGATATGAAAATATATTTGAATTATAAGCTAAGAAACTCAAACACGTGTTTACAGTCCAGTTTGGTTTTGCGTGACACGCTTGTGGTACCGACTGTATATAAAGAATTAGCGAGGATATGCAATCAGTAATGTCAGATATATCATTTCAGTTCCGTTTATATTTACTTATACTGCCTTGTCCTTAACCTTTTTCTTTTCCTTCGTCTTGGTATTTTCTCGTGCCCGGGCCTTCATTGATGAGGGCAGTTTTTGCCTGTCCCGGTGTCACACTCATAAAAAAAAAAGTGAGCCGGGCCAAACAAACAATGACAGCAATGTTGTGCTGAATCTGTTTCTACTAACCTGAAGATCAGAGAAGATAAGTAATTCACAATGTCAGACATTTTTAATGGTTCTGTTTAAATTTACCTAACGAGAGCGGGCCAGAAGGGAAGGTCCGCTCACCCTCAAGGGTGAACATCCAAGAACGGAACCTAACGAGACATGATAAGCATTCAATAATGACTAGAATGTTGCCCCTATTGTTTATGTATTACCTAGTGAGAGTATACAATCATAATGGCAAAATTTGTATCCGATTGATTGGAATTATCTAAATTGCCTAACAAGCGGGGATAACCAGTCAACAGTTGCAAATATTTTGCGCAATCCTGTTTATATTTACCGGGAGGGAGACGATAATAGTCAACAGTTGCTTAAAGTTAGCGCCGATTCTATTTTTTATTTGTCTTGTTCCGGTTTTACGTCACGGACTCCCTTTTCTACCAAGGGCTTGGACGATTGCCTACTTGCGAAGGACTTGTTTTGGCAGATGTAATCGTTACCCTGAGTGCATGCCCTTGCTAACCTCAGACCGTGACGGGGCGCGAACCCTCGACCTGACGCCTCAGAGTCGCGGGAATTTGTCTGACGAGCAAAAATAAACAATCAACACTTGCATATATGTTGCGCTGATTCTATTAATATTTCACAAACAAGTAAAGATAAAATATCATCAATTACAAAAATTTTCTACCAATATTCTCTAGTCTATCGCAAGTCACTGAGTTATTACGGTAATTTATCATTTATTTCTCCCCAAATGCTCACAGATCACTCACCTACGGGCCCACCATGGCCCGCTCCCAAATGCTCACAGATCACTCACCTACGGGCCCACCATGGCCCTCTCCCAAATGCTCACAAATCACTTACGAACGGGCCCACCATGGCCCGCTCCCAAATTCTCACAGATCACTCCCCTATGGGCCCACCATGGCCCGCTCCCAAATGCTCACAGATCACTTACGAACGGGCCCACCATGGCCCGCCCCTAAATGCTCACAGATCACTCACCTACGGGCCCACCATGGCCCGCTCCCAAATGCTCACAGATCACTCACCTACGGGCCCACCATGGCCCGCCTAGTACCCCCTGCGAGAACGAACGAACGAGAATGGTTGTGTACACATTGTATCGTTGCTGTGAACTTGGGCAGAACTGTTGCTGTGTCGTGTTTCACCAGCTGTGTCGTTGTACCGCACTGGCAATGTTTTATTAGCGTATGAATTACTCTGCCAACCATGCCATGAGAAATGCGGATTTTACATTTAGTGATTCTGAAATTATTTTTTTCCAGCTATTAAATTCGGTTTGTACTTAATCTTAACATAATTAGATAATTGTTTTTCATATTTTTATCTTACACGCTAATAATATGTGATCGGTTTTTCGTCACGGACTCCCATTTCTCTTAAAGGCTAAGACTGTGCCTTCTTGCGAAGGGTTTTGGCAATTGCGACCGTTACCATGAGTGAATGATCTTTCTAACCTCAGACCGATATGACCCTCAAACCCACGACCTGACGAATCAAGAGTCAGGAGCGTTATCACTCGGCCACGGCGGCCACATCTGCTAACAATATGTACTATATAATTATTCATATACTAATTAAATTGTATTTTGTAATGAAATTTTCATCATTATTTCGTGTGTGTTGACCAGATTATCTCGTGCTGTTCCAAAATCACATTACTCTTCTCTCTCTCTCTCTCTCTCTCTCTCTCTCTCTCTCTCTCTCTCTCCTCTCTCTCTCTCTCTCTCTCTCTCTCTCTCTCTCTCTCTCGAGTTTAAAACTTGTCCTGCAGCTCTCATAAAAACATATATTTGTATATGTATGTACAAATATATGTATGTCTTAATTATCTATCTATCTATCTATATACATGAGCCATTTTCCCCTTATAAGGGGAGTGGCTGAGTCAAGACAAAATACTCTGACTCTTTGGGAAGCGAAAATACAGAGGAGGGGATTCCCAGTCCCCTCGCTCCCCCCAATTCAGTCGACTCTTACGACACACAAGGGAACACGGAGAAAGTATTCTAGCCTCCCTCCTTGATAAATACTGATTTTTCATGCACGAGAAACCGAGTACAGAAGTGTTATGACTTTGCCTTTATGTACAAAACAAAATATCGCAGTTAGAAGACCGCGGAAGCGTAATGTTTCGAGCGCTCGATTCAAGATATGGCAAGCCAGTGTTTGAACCTCCGCGGGGCTTCAGGAAGAACATCCAGCCTCAATTCCCCAGCTTCAACCTGCCTGTCCATCCCCATTCGATAACATAAAACAGCAAGTATCAACAATAACATTGTTATTCCCCTTGGGATAGTGATCCGATTTTACGTCACGGACTCCCTTTTCTATTAAGGGCCAGTACGGTGGCTCTTTTGAAGGACTTTGGCTTTGGCAAGGGCGACCGTTATCCTGAGTGAATGACCTTTTTGATCCCAGACCGTTTGGGTCTCGAACCAACAACCTGACCAATGAGTCGTCTACGTTAGCAACCTAGCCACGGCGGCCACTGTTCTCCATTGGATAGTGAATAGTAAAATTGATTTTTTGTTAGTCACTTTACTTTGTCAGTCGTCACTATTGTATTTTCTTACGATCTGAACGTTCACATTTTAATCACCAAATGTCATTTCACGAGCATATATAATCATAATATAAGAGTTATTATTATTATTAGTCGTTTTCAAGTTCTATTCGAATAATGTTTTTTTTTTTCTTCGAAAATTTTAACTTTCCTGAGTTAAGTGATTATATTTTTCGCCAAAGATTTTCGTTCTAATTCTAAAAGCAACTGCGAAATGTATGGATTTAGGTCCGATTTCTTAAGCAGTGTAAACCTAGGATACCATATTGTTAGTTAGCTAGACACAAATGGATTTCATAAACGCATCTGACGCGGTTCTGTGTACGGGATCCTAGCCATACACAGAACCGCGTCAGATGCGTTTATGAAATCCATTTGTGTGTGTCTAGCTAACTAACAATATGGTATCCTAGGTTTACACTGTTTAAGAAATCGGGTCTTAGTCATTCTCTTTATCAAATCACTCTATTGTCTTACATATTACTCATGTCTTCAGTTACATTGCGTTTTGCCAATTTGTGGAATGGATAATAAAAAAAGAATCCAAATTAATAGTCCATTTCAGATAAAGATCTCCCCTCGCTGAAGATAACGATATATGCTGAATGAATCACTTTTAATTATCGTTTTTTTTAGAGGGTCGCTTTGACTTCCCTACTGAGATGTAAAGGATTAATTTATTATATTTGTCTCATTGATACTAGATGTGCTTTTTGAGAAAATTTTTTAAGATTGTGCAAAAAAAATTATCGGGCCTGGACACGAAAAAAAAATTAAGAGTAACAGATGGGGAGTGTTGCGACTAAACAGATGTGAAGGGATAATAAGAGATGTGTAACGAATATTCAAGAATATTCGGTGTTGATGTAGGCATAGAAAAAGAGCCGTAACTGAAGGAAGACTTAACATCGAACTCTCCTGGAGAGTCCTATTTAAGTCCAAAAGACCCTTCGGCTTGCAGCCATCACTAGAGAGACTTTTCAGTGAAATTATCTTTTCTTTTTTATGTTCCTTATAGAGTCACTTAGCTATGACTCAAACGGTAAACATAAAGATTAATAAAGTTCTCGAGATCCGTATTTGAGTACAACTTTATTTCTCAATTTGCCATAATAAGCAACAAAAGGAAAAATGATAAACATTACAACAATATAGGTCTTCCCCTTCATCTTCGTCTTCACATATCGAGCTTTCCATCCCTCGACCTCTGTTTCAGCTCCTTTTCCTCCTCCCCCCTTTCCTGTGGTGACACCTCTAGTCGAAGTGCCTGGGTCCTTGCCAATATCAGCACTTCCCTGTTCTTTCCTTTTTTTTTTTTTTTTTTTTTTTTGTGAGAGGGGAAAAGGTTGCCTAACAGATCACCGGCAAGAACTATTTCATTTAGTGCAATCTGCTGTACTGGAAGCAGCAATATCTAGCATACTCACCCACTCGTGTTAGAAGACGGGAGTTAGTTCTTGCTGCCGGCCAGTTGCGAGGCTCGCTACCCAGCAGTCAAATCGCGTTTAGTGTGGCCTCACCCTTTCCTTCTTCCTTGAGAAGAAAGACAGAAAAAGACTCTGCTAAGGCAAAGCAAAACTTCTAGAAAAAAGGGACATCATTTTAATCAGGAGACAACCACAAACTCCCTTCTAGAGTGCTGCCCATATTATATTCAAAAGATTCAGTGATCGGCCAAGATTGGGGTTGTTGGATTAGACTTGAAGGCCTAAGAACCTAAGTGATTCCCTAGAGCGGATTTCCAATCGGATATTCTTCGTCTAGATCGCTTAAGACATTCTGGGGTTTAGTTGTTGAGAATGAATAGGCCGTTAATGGAAGCGGAGAGGGAGAGAGAAAGGGACCGCTTGGTGTGAGAATTTGAAAAGATGAAAATGCTCTAATAATGATAGTCATTGGAGTAATAGCTGAAAGGAGTGTAATGGTATACAGTGGAGAGATATCGGGAACATATATATATATATATATATATATATATATATATATATATATATATATATATATATATATATATATATATATATATATATATATATATATATACATATATGTGTGTGATTACCTAATTGTGTTTACGGGAAAGAGCCCAAAGCTCGTATCTTCCCGTCTCCTGATCGGTTCCATTTTTAGACTTAGTGATACTTATCATACCTGTCCTTAAAACTATGGATTGAGATAGCATTAACTACCTCCTCGCTTAGCGAATTCCAATTATCAACTACTCTTACACTGAAAAAGTATTTCCTTACATCCTGCAAACAAGTTTTCTTATGAAGCTTCAAACTATGACCTCTAGTTCTAGAGCCAGCCATATCGAAATATCGATCCCTATCCACTCTATCATAACCATGAAGGAATTTAAAGACTGTCACCATATCCCCCCTTACTCTTCTAGCTTCGAGTGATGGCAAGTCTAATTCCCTCAGCCTCTCATCATAACCGAGATTGCGTATTTCTGGCACCAGTTTCGTGGCATGTCTTTGAACTTTTTCAAGCTTAGCTATGTGCTTTTTCAAGTGCGGATTCCAAAAGGGGGCTGCATATTCGAGTTTTGGCCTCACATAGGTTACATAAATATTTCTGAACATTTCCTTGTCCATGTGCCTGAAGGCTACCCTTACATTTGATAAGAATGCATATGCTGCCCTTACTACGCCATTTATATGTATTTCTGGAGACAAATCTGCCAGTATGTTTACTCCTAGATCTCTCTCATTTTCTGTCTCTTGAAGTTGTACTCCAGCCACCGAGTAATCAAGCTTGGGCCTTCTTGCACTTGTACCCATTCTCATTACCTTACATTTTGAGGTATTGAATTTCATTAGCCACTTTTCTGACCACTCATGCAGATTATTTAGATCCTCCTGAAGTTCTCTACCATTGTTCTCGTGTTTTACTTTCTTCACAATCTTTGCATCATCTGCAAACATATTCATGAATGAATTTACAGACTCTGGTAGGTCATTTACATATACAAGGAACAAAAGTGGCCCTAAAACTGAACCCTGTGGAACTCCACTACTAACTCTTCTCCATTCAGACACTGGGTGTCTTACTCTAACCCTCTGTTCCCTTCCTTCTAAGTAAGTTTTTATCCATTCCAAGACATTTCCACCTATTCTAGCCATTGATTGCAGCTTCCTAATAAGTCTCCCATGTGGAACAGTGTCAAACGCTTTCTGGAAGTCTAGGAATATGCAATCTGCCCAGCCCTCTCTTTCCTGTAAGATTTGGCTTACCTCATCATAAAATTCTAATAAGTTTGTTACTGTTGATCTTCCTTCTCTGAAGCCATGTTGCCTCACTGACAAAAAGTTGAAGGATTCCAAGTGAAGAGAGATATGTTTCCTTAGTAGTTTCTCCATAAGTTTGCAAACTCTGCTGGTCAAGGAAACTGGTCTATAGTTCAGAGCCGTATCCCTCCTTCCCTTTTTGAAGATAGGTATCACATTTGCTTGTTTCCAGCATCTTGGAATCTCCCCCGACTCCAGTGACTCCTTAAATATGATACTTAGTGCCACTGATATTGTGTTTGCGCATTTTTTAAGCACATGAGGGGATATGTCATCAGGACCTGTAGCTTTATGAACATCTAAATCCATCAGCGCTTTGCATACCTCTGTGGCTGTAAGGTTGATGTTCTCTAATACCGGCCCTTGAGCTTCTATCACTGCAATCTGAGGGGGTGGGGTATTTTCTACTGTAAATACTGACTGAAACTCCTTGTTCAATTCTTTGCAGATCTCTTCGTCCGTCTCAGTGATGCTTCCATCCGCTCTCTTCAGCCTTAAAACCTGTTCTTTTACCTTCAGTTTTCCTCTGATAAAGCTGTGGAAAAGCTTGGGATTTTCTTTAGCCTTCCTGGTGATGTCCCTCTCATAATCTGTGTGTGTGTGTATGTGTGTGTGTGTGTGTGTGTGTGTGTGTGTGTGTGTGTGTATGTGATTACCTAATTGTGATTACCTAATTGTGCTTACGGGAAAGAGCCCAAAGCTCGTATCTTCCCGTCTCCTGATCGGTTCCATTTTATACGTAGTGATACTTATCATACCTGTCCTTAAAACTATGAATTGAGATAGCATTAACTACCTCCTCGCTTAGCGAATTCCAATTATCAACTACTCTTACACTGAAAAAGTATTTCCTTACATCTTGCAAAGAAGTTTTCTTACGAAGCTTCAAACTATGACCTCTAGTTCTAGAGCCAGCCATATCAAAATATCGATCCCTATCCACTCTATCATAACCATGAAGGAATTTAAAGACTGTCACCATATCCCCCCTCACTTCTAGCTTCGAGTGATGGTAAGTCTAATTCCCTCAGCCTCTCATCATAACTGAGATTGCGTATTTCTGGCACCAGTTTCGTGGCATGTCTTTGAACTTTTTCAAGCTTAGCTATGTGCTTTTTCAAGTGCGGATTCCAAAAGGGGGCTGCATATTCGAGTTTTGGCCTCACATAGGCTACATAAATATTTCTGAACATTTCCTTGTCCATGTGCCTGAAGGCTACCCTTACATTTGATAAGAATGCATATGCTGCCCTTACTATGCCATTTATATGTATTTCTGGAGACAAATCTGCCAGTATGTTTACTCCTAGATCTCTCTCATTTTCTGTCTCTTGAAGTTGTACTCCAGCCACCGAGTAGTCAAGCTTGGGCCTTCTTGCACTTGTACCCATTCTCATTACCTTACATTTTGAAGTATTGAATTTCATTAGCCATTTTTCTGACCACTCATGCAGATTATTTAGATCATCCTGAAGTTCTCTACCATCGTTCTCGTTTTTTTACTTTCTTCACAATCTTTGCATCATCTACAAACATATTCATGAATGAATTTACAGACTCTGGTAGGTCATTTACATATACAAGGAACAAAAGTGGCCCTAAAACTGAACCCTGTGGAACTCCACTACTAACTCTTCTCCATTCAGACACTGAGTGTCTTACTCTAACCCTCTGTTCCCTTCCTGCTAAGTAAGTTTTTATCCATTCCAAAACATTTCCACCTATTCTAGCCATTGATTGCAGCTTCCTAATAAGTCTCCCATGTGGAACAGTGTCAAACGCTTTCTGGAAGTCTAGGAATATGCAATCTGCCCAGCCCTCTCTTTCCTGTAAGATTCGGCTTACCTCATCATAGAATTCTAATAAGTTTGTTACTGTTGATCTACCTTCTCTGAAGCCATGTTGCCTCACTGACAAAATGTTGAAGGATTCCAAGTGAAGAGAGATATGTTTCCTTAGTAGTTTCTCCATAACTTTGCAAACTCTGCTGGTCAAGGAAACTGGTCTATAGTTCAGAGCCGTGTGTGTGTGATTACCTCATTGTGTTTACGGGAAAGAGCCCAAAGCTCGTATCTTCCCGTCTCCTGATCGGTTCCATTTTATACTTAGTCATACTTATCATACCTGTCCTTAAAACTATGGATTGAGATAGCATTAACTACCTCCTCGCTTAGCGAATTCCAATTATCAACTACTCTTACACTGAAAAAGTATTTCCTTACATCCTGCGAAGAAGTTTTCTTACGAAGCTTCAAACTATGACCTCTAGTTCTAGAGCCAGCCATATCAAAATATCGATCACTATCCACTCTATCATAACCATGAAGGAATTTAAAGACTGTCACCATATCCCCCCTCACTCTTCTAGCTTCGAGTGATGGTAAGTCTAATTCCCTCAGCCTCTCATCATAACTGAGATTGCGTATTTCTGGCACCAGTTTTGTGGCATGTATTTGAACTTTTTCAAGCTTAGCTACGTGCTTTTTCAAGTGCGGATTCCAAAAGGGGGCTGCATATTCGAGTTTTGTCCTCACATAGGTTACATAAATATTTCTGAACATTTCCTTGTCCATGTGCCTGAAGGCTACCCTTACATTTGATAAGAATGCATATGCTGCCTTTACTATGCCATTTATATGTATTTCTGGAGACAAATCTGCCAGTATGTTTACTCCTAGATCTCTCTCATTTTCTGTCTCTTGAAGTTGTACTCCAGCCACCGAGTAGTCAAGCTTGGGCCTTCTTGCACTTGTACCCATTCTCATTACCTTACATTTTGAAGTATTGAATTTCATTAGCCACTTTTCCGACCACTCATGCAGATTATTTAGATTCTCCTGAAGTTCTCTACCATTGTTCTCGTTTTTTACTTTCTTCACAATCTTTGCATCATCTGCAAACATATTCATGAATGAATTTACAGACTCTGGTAGGTCATTTACATATACAAGGAACAAAAGTGGCCCTAAAACTGAACCCTGTGGAACCCCACTACTAACTCTTCTCCATTCAGACACTGAGTGTCTTACTCTAACCCTCTGTTCCCTTCCTTCTAAGTAAGTTTTTATCCATTCTAAAACATTTCCACCTATTCTAGCCATTGATTGCAGCTTCCTAATAAGTCTCCCATGTGGAACAGTGTCAAACGCTTTCTGGAAGTCCAGGAATATGCAATCTGCCCAGCCCTCTCTTTCCTGTAAGATTCGGCTTACCTCATCATAGAATTCTAATAAGTTTGTTACTGTTGATCTACCTTCTCTGAAGCCATGTTACCTAACTGACAAAAAGTGAGGCAACATGGCTTCAGTGTGTGTGTGTGTGTGTGTGTGTGTGTGTGTGTGTGTGTGTGATTACCTAATTGTGATTACCTAATTGTGTTTACGGGAAAGAGCCCAAAGCTCGTATCTTCCCGTCTCCTGATCGGTTCCATTTTATACTTAGTCATACTTATCATGCCTGTCCTTAAAACTATGGATTGAGATAACATTAACTACCTCCTCGCTTAGCGAATTCCAATTATCAACAACTCTTACACTGAAAAAGTATTTCCTTACATCCTGCGAAGAAGTTTTCTTACGAAGCTTCAAACTATGACCTCTAGTTCTAGAGCCAGCCATATCAAAATATCGATCACTATCCACTCTATCATAACCATGAAGGAATTTAAAGACTGTCACCATATCCCCCCTCACTCTTCTAGCTTCGAGTGATGGTAAGTCTAATTCCCTCAGCCTCTCATCATAACTGAGATTGCGTATTTCTGGCACCAGTTTCGTGGCATGTCTTTGAACTTTTTCAAGCTTAGCTATGTGTGTGTGTGTGGTGTGTGTGTGTGTGTGTGTGTGTGTGTGTGTGTGTGTGTGTGTGTGTGTGTGTGTGTGTGTGTGTGTGTGTGTGTACAGTACTCATATAGAGTGATTTTCTATCTTGCTTTTCTACAAATTGCTTTCATTCTCAATATTAACAATTCAAAAGGTAAATTATTACTTATATCTGATAACTTTCACATGATATTTACATTTCATTAGGCTTTTGGGATCAGTCCCACAATAGGCACTGGATGACAGTTTAGGTGCTTAATCTGGAAGTTAGGTA
The DNA here is from genome assembly GCA_037179515.1 of Halocaridina rubra. Lineage (NCBI taxonomy): Eukaryota > Metazoa > Arthropoda > Malacostraca > Decapoda > Atyidae > Halocaridina > Halocaridina rubra. The sequence continues at coordinate 4,370 of JAXCGZ010010208.1, read as the reverse complement.
AAGGGTAGGTGCCTGACTTCAGATTGAACTCCGGAATTTATAGGAACTGAAATTCTCAAACTCAGCTTAGGTTAAGTTACGTTAACTAAGGTTAGTACAATTTAACCTAACCGAACAATGAATTTTGATAGTAGGTGCTTCGTCTGGGATTGAAGGACTGATCCCAACTTTTCAAAGGTTTTTGACAATGTAAATATCATACCTTTATACTATGGACTGTTTACTCTAAACTAGCATTGGGGTTGTGCTGGTCTCTCTCTCTCTCTCTCTCTCTCTCTCTCTCTCTCTCTCTCTCTCTCTCTCTCTCTCTCTCTCTCTCTCTCTCTCTCTCTCTCTCTCTCTCTCTCTCTCTCTCTCTCTCTCTCTCTCTCTCTCTCTGTATGTATTCGTGTGTATGAATGTGAGTGAATGCATGTATGTATCCCTTCATTTATCAGCACATTATATATTCTATTGTCAGCGATATGGTTTTAACATGAAATTTACATATTCTTCATCCTCAAATGCTATTATACACTCCGAGCTCGTAGATTATGTGGCTTCTAACGTGCTTTTTTCCTCATTTATTTTCCATTTTTATTATATTCATATTTTACGCAGTATATTTTATTAATATCATGCCTGCCTATGTAATATGTCTCACAGATATTTATTTATTATAATAATAGAGTTGGGAGAATTAATGCTTTTGTGAACTTAAGACAACAGCCCGTTTCATTTCGCGTGTTTGTCAAAAAGGATTTTCCTGATGCTTACAGCTATATTTGCTGCCTTAGATATATTTCATTTATTTTTTATTGAGTGTGACACCAGGATAGGCAATTAAAATTGACCTAATCGAGCTCGGGGTCCAAGAAAACACCGAGACAAAGAAAAAGTAACTGCTTAAGGATAAAGCAGAAATATATAGGATGATAAACAGTAGAGAATGGACAGGCTGAAAAATATATAGTCTAAGTAACGAAGTATAGAAAACGAGTAGGATTAGGCCCTGAAATGACGATAGATCAGCTTTTTGAAGGAAGATAGGCTATAGGAGTTTAGGAAGACAATAAGAGGAAGAGAGTTCCAGAGTCTGCAAGTGGAAGGGAAGTAGCAGTCATTGCACCGACCAATCCACGAGCTGCATATCTCCACACTGTGCCTTCATGTAGTTTTTATTATTACATTACATTATTGTAATTGATTTCTGTTAAAGTACTTATTAGAGTATTATATGTTTTTCCTTTGAAGAGAAGCACTCTTAAATATTTTGTTTTTTATTGCATATACAAATCAAAATATTTAAAAGTGCTTCTCTTCAGAGGAAATATATATGAATCTCTAATATCGCGCCCCGTCACGGTCTGAGGTGAGCAAGGGCATGCACTCAGGGTAACGATTACATCTTCCAAAACAAGTCCTTCGCAAGAAGGCAACCGTCCTAGCCCTTGATAGAAAAGGGAGTCCGTGACGTAAAACCGTAAGATTATTCTTCTGCACATTGTACTTTTTTTTCCAGAATATTTCTTAATTTTCTTGTTAACCGGGTTTTGCACTCAGCTCGAAATTGCTTTTTTTCTGTATTTTTTGTTCATGATGGGGAACGCGGCGGCATATTGGTTAGAATACTCGAATCGAGAGTTGATATTCACCATCGAGCCCTTGGCGGAGCGTTTGGAAAGACATCAACCTTAATTTCCCCACTCCAGACCCTCCGTGTCTACCCCCATAACGGGGATTAATAGTGACACAAAATACAAAAAGATTTTTAATGATGCTGAGAATTACTTTTCCTGTAAATTCCAATCCTCTGCTCTACCTGGGGCAGTATTTGTATATTAAACAACTTTCCGAATGTTTATACTTTTGCGAAAGTATTTGAAATGCAAAACTTACCCTAAGGTGCAGTATTTAGATTCTTTGTGTTGTGTGTGTGTGTACACGTATGTGTGTGTGTGTTTTTAGGGGAGTTAGAAAATTACCTAATTTTAGAATGTTATTAAACCTAGTCTCATGGCAAGACATTTTAAAGCTGTTATTTGCTTTAAAACACTCTGAAAGCGGTTATGTACTTTGCCTGCAGTGGTATTCGCTTATTACATAAACTGGCTTTGTTCTCTTTGAAGAATATACTCGGGAATATACGTGGATGAAGTCACTGCCCGATATCTTAAGCAATGTAAACCTAGGATACCATATTGTTAGCTAGCTAGACACACACAAATGGATTTTATAAACGCATCTGACGCGGTTGTGTATGGCTAGGATCCCGTACGGGATCCTAGCCATACACAGAACCACGTCAGATGCGTTTATGAAATCCATTTGTGTATGTCTAGCTAACTAACAATATGGTATCCTAGGTTTACACTGTTTAAGAAATCGGGCCCTAATTCTTATAAAAAATTGCCGTATGGCGGGAAAGAACTGTCTTGTTAAATTAAGTAGGGCTGATGTATGCATATAGACTAAGCCTCTAGAAAAAAATTGTTGCCTTGTTGAGGCATAGTGTGGGAACACTTCTTATATATTAGACAGATATATGTAGGTGAAATAAGTTTGATAATAAGAATGAAAAGCAAAAGTAGCCGTTTGTGGCGAGGGTTGTGTCAAGTAAAAGAAAGTGTAAATGCAATAAGTCTTGAGAGGAAAAAATATTCAGTTGGGTGTGGGAGGAATTTTCTGTAAACATATGATTATATTTAAATTAAATGATCTTTGAGAAGACCAGAAATCGTTGCCTATTGTGACGGGGAGTCTCTTTTCTGTCACACAGAGATATAATACCATTTTATGTGTCAATCATCCCCATTCGAATGGGGGTGGACACAGACTTACTGAAGCTGGGGGATTAAGGCTAAATGCCCTTCCTATCTCCCCTTGTTTTCTGTCACACAGGGACATAGATATAAAATAAAGTCTTTAGTAGACACTGGAAAGCATGCCCTTAGGGATGGGGTCCTTAGGGATGGGGTGGGAGCTATAATCCCTGTCAAAATGATACATGCAACTGGTATATTCTTTGGAAACAAGTACAGAAAGAATTACCTTAGAAGGGGGAATATTTCTATCACAAACACACACACACTTACAAGCACACAGTCACACAGACACATATTTCTGTCAAACATATATTGTACAGTGATTGACTTAGCTTTGAGGAGGGGAAATGTATAAAAGTTGATGTTGGTTGCGATATATATATATATATATATATATATATATATATATATATATATATATATATATATATATATATAAATATATATATATATATATATATATATATATATATATATATATATATATATATATATATCAGATATTTCTGTATGTATATGATATAAGCTTTGTGGATAGGCAATATTCGAAAAAAATGTCCTTTGCAGTGGGGAGGGGAATATTTTTTCGGCGCAGATATATGTTAATAGAATAAGCCTTGGGGAGAAGAAACAGAGGAAGTTTCACACACACACACACACACACACACACACACACACACACACACACACACACACACACACACACACACACACACACACACACACACACACACACACACACACACACACACACACACACACACACACACACACACACACACACACACACACACACACACACACACACACACACACACACACACACACACACACACACACACACACACACACACACACACACACACACACACACACACACACACACACACACCACACACACACACACACACACACACACACACACACACACACACACACACACACACACACACACACACACACACACACACACACACACACACACACACACACACACACACACACACACACACACACACACACACACACACACACACACACACACACACACACACACACACACACACACACACACACACACACACACACCACACACACACACACACACACACACACACACACACACACACACACACACACACACACACACACACACACACACACACACACACACACACACACACACACACACACACACACACACACACACACACACACACACACACACACACACACACACACACACACACCACACACACACACACACACACACACACACACACACACACACACACACACACACACACACACACACACACACACACACACACACACACACACACACACACACACACACACACACACACACACACACACACACACACACACACAACACACACACACACACACACACACACACACACACACACACACACCACACACACACACACACACACACACACACACACACACACACACACACACACACACACACACACACACACACACACACACACACACACACACACACACACACACACACACACACACACACACACACACACA
>JAXCGZ010010207.1:0-17500 GCA_037179515.1 Halocaridina rubra | reverse complement strand
CTACTCGTTGGCTGGAGCACAACTTCAAGAGACAGAAAATGAGAGAAATATAGGAGTAAACATACTGGCAGATTTGTCTCCAGAAATACATATAAATGGCATACTAAGGGCAGCATATGCTTTCTTATCAAATGTAAGGGTAGCCTTCAGGCACATGGACAAGGAAATGTTCAGAAATATTTATATAATCTATGTGAGGCCAGAACTTGAGTATACAGCCCCCTTTTGGAATCCGCACTTGAAAAAGCACGTAGCTTAGATTGAAAAAGTTAAAAGACATGCCACGAAACTGGTGCCAGAAATACGCAATCTCAAATATGATGAGAGGCTGATGGAATTAGACTTACCATCACTCGAAGCTAAAAGATTGAGGGGGGATATGATGACAGTCTTTAAATTCCTTCATGGTTATGATAGAGTGGATAGGGATCGATATTCGATATGGCCGGCTCTAGAACTAGAGGTCATAGTTTGAATTTTCTTAAGAAAACTTCTTTGTAGGATGTAAGGAAGTACTTTTTCAGTGTAAGAGTAGTTGATAATTGGAATTCGCTAAGCGAGGAGGTAGTTAATGCTAACTCAATCCATAGTTTGATGGACAGGTATGATAAGTATCACTAAGTACGAAATGGAACCGATCAGAAGACGGGAAGATACGAGCTTTGGGCTCTTTCTCGTAAGCACAATTAGGTAATAACAGTTAGGTAATCACACACACACACACACGAAAAACTTAAATTATTTCCTAGAAAACAAGGGTTTTAAATAAAGACAACTCTGTTTATGTAGGTATTATTTTTTTCTTTTTTGTATATGAGTGTGTGTGTGTATATATATATATATATATATATATATATATATATATATATATATATATATATATATATATATATATATATATATATATGTATATATATATATTTATATATATATATATATATATATATATATATATATATATATATATATATATATATATATATACATATATATATATATATATATATATATATATATATATATATATATATATATATATATATATATATATATATATATATATATATGCAAAATAAAATGTTATATCACAGCACGATTTGAAGCAAAAAAAGGCCCAATGCTTTTCCATCATTTGTCTCAAGGCAAATATGGCATCCACTGTCCCTTTTCCAGGCATGAAGCCAAACTGTTCATTCCCAATTGTCGTTTCCTCTCTGAGTCTCCTCTCTATGATCTTCTCCCATATCTTCATAGTATGGCTTAACAACTTTATACCTCTATAGTTTCCACACTCCTGAATGTCTCCCTTCCCTTTATAGATTGGGATGATTAGGCTTCCTCTCCACTCCTATGGCATCTTTTCCTGTCTAAAGATTTTTTGCATTAGGTCCCACAAGATATCTATGCCTTCGTCTCCAAGGCTCTTCCATACCTCCACTGGCATCTTACCAGGTCCAGTTGCCTTTCCATTTTTCATTTTCCTTACTGCCCGCCCTACCTCTCTTCTAGTCACTGCTGTTGTAACTGCTTCCTTTGGAAGTCCATCTTCAAATACTGCTCTTGGGTTCTCTTCATTCAGTAATCCTTCAAAATAAGTTTCCCATTTGCTTTTTATTTCATCCTTTTTGCTAGAACTACTCCATGATTATCCTTGATTTGTCTTTTTTTGGTCAAGTCCTTGGATGCAGCATCTCGTGCCTTGGCAATTCGCAATATTTTCTTTTCTCCTTCTAGTGTTTCCAGCTCTTCATAGACTTCATTCATGTCTCTGCCTTTGCTTTTGCTACTGTTCTTCTTGCCTCCTTCTTTGCCTGCTTGTACTGTGGTAATAGGGGAGGCGTTGCAATGCTTGTAAAATGCTCTCTTTCCAAATATATAAAAAATGTAAATGTAAATGTTGAAGGTCAAATTTTGCTAGAATTGTCATGTTTTCCAGGCTTTGTATTTGGTGGGGGTATACATACCACCGAATGACTTTCCTTATTTTCAGCCAGCTTGTTTTAGTAACCTAAGCGCAGTTGTGAATGAACCAATAAGGTTGTACTAATGGGTGATTTGAATTCGCGTGTAGGTATGTCTATTCTTTATGATGAAAGTTTCATATCATACAAATATGAAGGGATAATAGATACAAGTGTGAATGAAAATGGGAGACAATTGCTGAACCTTTGCTGTGGCAGCACAATGGTGATAGGTAATCACTTAGTATATAAGGGTAAAAGATTAGAAGGTTTGTCTTTTAAAAGAGGGTCAAATTGGATATCTGAGATTGATGCATGTGTCTTAAAAGAAAATACACTGAAATATGTGAAATCTATTGAAATAAACCAGAATATTATTGGATCTGACCACGCCCACTGATGGTTCAACTTGATCTTAATGACATTAAGGAAACAGTGTCATCCTTGCTGATGGAGAGGGCTTTAAATTTAGGTAGTTCTTGCTATAATGTTCAATATATTGAAAACAGTTACACAACCCGGGGTCCTTCCTATAAGAATGTAGACTTGGATAGATTCAAATTAGTCATGAGTGAAACTCAGCTCCCAGAATTATTAGAAATTCATAATGATAACATTTTTAATATTTTAGAGACAGGTAATAAGATTATCAATGATGTAGCAAGAGACTGCAGAGTTTCTCAATCTGGGGAGTTAGAGTTTAATGGATGGGATCAAGACCACCCTCGATGGAGGAGAATATTTGAAAAAAATTATCCAAAAATTATATGGAAATCTATTAACTGGAATGGCAATGTGATGGAACCCAATGATGTACAACCTGAAGATGTCAATTTCAAATTGCATTTCGAAAATGTGTTTAATCCTCCGACAGTTAATCCTAATCAAATCATTGATGTGTCTTCCTCACCTAATATTCCTATATTGGATGATCCCTTTACTTCTCAAGAGTTAGACATGGCAGTGCAAAGTATAAAGAAAGATAAGAGTTATATTGGAATGTGTCCTGGTTTATTTACGATGTTACCACAGACATGGTTATCCTTTTTCCTCACAATTTTTAATTTCTTTTTCTTAAATGGCCTTTATCCATTTGCTTGGTGCCACAATAAATTGATCACTCTATTTAAATCTGGGGATAGAAGAGATTGCGGAAATTATTGGGGCATAAGTATCATGAACACCTTGGCAAAAATCTATGATATGCTCTTGATGAAACGGGGCTCAGAAGGGTAGAGGGTGTATAGAGCAGATTTTGGCTTTAAGGTTATTGATGGATTATGCTGCTTGCAAGAAGCAAAAACTGTCTATAGTTTTTGTGGATTTTAGTAAGGCGTACGACAGGGTACCAAAATATGAATTAATCGAGTGTCTCAAGTCGGTGGGATGTGGAAGGGTTATGTTGTCAGCTATCCAAAATATTTATTCATGTACAAAAAGTGTGTTAAAATCTGCTATAATAACATCTATAGGTATACGCCAAGGAGCTCCTACGAGCTGCATTTTGTTTGTCATTTATATGGATAAAATGGTGAGAATTATTAAAGAAAGATTGGGAATTGATGGTTTTTGGGGAAATTTACATACTCTTTTAATGATGGATGACACGGTAATTGTAAGTACATCTCGTGAAAAGTTTATATCAAAAGTTGAGGCTCTATTAGATTATTGTAATGCTTATGGTATGGTGATTAATGAAAAGAAGACAAAGTATTTTGTTGTTAATGGAAAAGACAGAGATAAAGAATCAATAGTGATAAACAACATAAAAATAGATTATTGTAAAAAGTATCTGTACTTAGCTGCATGGTTTACTGATGATGCAAATATGCACTCAATACTTAAACAGCATGAAATCGATGGTACAGCAACAGTAAATAAGTTTAGTATATTCTGCATAAATAACATGAGTATGCCCTATGCATATAAGGTTAAAGTTTTTAAAGCTGCTCTGAGTTCTTCACTTTTGTATGGCTCTGAGAGTTGGTTCACAAGTAATTTAGCTTGCATGGAAAAGCTTTATAACAAGGCAGTAAAGTGTTTATTGGGAGTAAGAAACAACACTCCAATAGCCTTATGTTTAATAGAAAGTGGTTTGGAAACTTTAGTATATGAAGTTAATGAAGGAAGAAGAGGATTTTTAAACAAAAAAATGCAACAGGTTAACAATGAAGAACCTGTCTATGTGGTATTTGATATCTGCAGACGGGAAAATACACCTGGTTTTCAATTCTTAAATTCATATATTACAAATAATGTGGAAGCTTCTGCTCTAAGTGGAATAAAAACTGTAATATTAAATAAATCCCAAGGTGCCACAAAATATCTTACATACAGACAAATTTTAAATAGTCAGGTGACAGTACATAAAGTGTATAGTAGCAAAGAGATTGTACCAGATTATTTGCGAGTTGCATTCACAAGGTTAAGAGTTTTGTCTCATGAGTTGCGTGTAGAGACTGGAAGATGGAGCAAAACACAAGCGAAATGAGAGTATGCGCTTGTGATCAAATGGCAATTCAGAGGGAAGAACATGTGCTAATTGAGTGTCCTTTCTCCCAACCAGTGAGACAAAAATATAACATGTTAAACTATCTAAGTGTCCAATCACTTTTGAATGAAGAGCTTCATATTACCGAGTTGTGTCAGTATATTTATGAAGTACTAAAGTTGTACAGATAAGGAAGAGATTCAACCTTGTAATGAGGAGAGCATTGATTTTTTTGTATGTATAGGTTAAATTGTAATAATTGGATGTAGTCTATTCTTCTAACTGTATTTCAGAATTAGGGATTAAGATATATATGATTATTTACTTTTGTTGGTAAGTTTGTGAGAATATTTGTATTGTTAATTAGGCTAAGATTTTTGATGGACAAAATATTACTTATGCTATTTTGTGCAAAAATAAAAAATAAAAATATTTATTTTTTAATACTTTTGTAATATTTTGTCAATAAACTATATATATATATATATATATATATATATATATATATATATATATATATATATATATATATATATATATATATATATATATATATATATATATACTCTTCTTTATCCTGCTCCAGGCCTGATAAATCTGCCCTTTTCTTAGCTTCTTTCTTGTTCTTCACCCATTCTTGCACTTCCTCATTCCACCACCATGACTCTTTATCATTTGGGGGTTTCCTTCCTGATGACTTTCCAAGTACCTCCTCACCAACCATCAAAATCACCTTACCTGTAGTTATTGACTGGAGGACTTTATCTAACAACAAATCTGTACAAGAAATGTACAACATCTTTTCTGAGGAATATGGGAAGATAGTAGATTATAGCATACCTTCCACTAAAAAAAGGAGTTATTCATGCCAGAGAGAAATGGTTCCATAATGAGTGTAAGAGAGCTAAGAGTGGAGAGGCAAATGCTGGAATAGGCATAAGATGGGTAAAAGAATAAATGCCTTGCAGACTTATAAAAGAGCAAGAAATGATTACCTAAGTAAAAGAAGAGAGGCAGAGAGAGACTATGAAAGGGACATCACCAGGAAGGCTAAAGAAAATGCCAAACTATTTCACAGCTTTATCAGAGGAAAACTAAAGATCAAAGAACAGGTTTTAAAGCTAAAAAGACAGATGGAAGCACAACTTAGACAGATGAAGATATCTGCAAAGTATGGAACAAGAAGTTTCAGTCAGTATTTACAGCAGAAAATACCCAGCCCCCTCAGATTGCAGAGATAGGAGCTCAAGGGCCGGTAATAGCGAGCATCATTTTTTCAGCCACCGAGGTATGACACTATGTATCATATTTGTAAAGTCGCTGGAATCTTGGGAGATTCCAATATGCTGGAAACAAGCGAACGTGGTACTTATCTTCAATAAGGTAAGAAGGGATACAGCTCTAAGCAATAGGCCTGTTTCCTTGACCTGCATGATTTACAAAGTTATGGAAGAACTACAAAGAAAACACATCTCTCTTCACTTGGAATCCTTCAACTTTTTGTCAGTGTGACAACATGGCTTCAGACTTGGTAGATCAACTGTAACAAACTTATTAGAATTTTTTATGAGGTAAGTGTGATCTTCCAGAAAAGAGAGAGCTATAACGATTGCATATTACTAGACATCCAGAAGACATTTGATATGGTCCCACATGAGAAACTTCTTAAGAAGCTGCAAATGATGGCAAGAATAGATGGGAATGGCTTGGAATAGATGGAAATTACTTGGAAGGAAGGGAACAGAGGGTTAGAGTAGGACATTCCAGTATCTGAATGGAGAAGGATTAGTAGTGGAATTCCACAGAATACAGATTTATATCTACTTTTGTGCCTTGTATAAATGAAAGCCCCACTAGAGTCTGCAAATTCATCCTTGAATATGTTTGCAGATGATGCAAAGGTTGTGAATAAAATAAGAGACGAAATCAATGGTAGAGAACTTCAGGAAGACCTAAATAGTCTGCACGAGTTGTCAGAAAAGTGGCTAATGAAATTCAACACTCCTAAACGTAAGGTAATGAGAATGGGTACAAGTTCGAGAAGGCTCAAGCTTGGATACTCAATAGCAGGAGCAAAACTTCAAGAGACAGAGAATGAGAGAGATTTTGGAGTAAACATACTGGCAGATTTGTCTCCGGAAATGAGTATAAATGGCATAGTAAGGGCAGTATATGTTTTCTTAGCAAATGTAAGGGTAGCCTTCAGATACATGGCCAAGGATATGTTCAGAAATATTTATGTAATCCAGGAGAGGCCAAAGCTTGAATATGCAGCCCCCTTTTGGAATCCACACTTGATAAAGCACATAATTAAGCTGGAAAAAGTTCAAAGACATGCCACGAAATTGGTGCCAGAAATATGTAATCTCGGTTATAAGAAGAGGCCGAGGGAATTAGACTTACCATCACTCGAAGCTCTAAGAATGAGGGTGGATATAATGACAGTTTATAAATTTCTTCGTGGTTATGACAGAGTGGATAAGGATCGATATTTTGATATGGCTGGCACTAGAACTTTTGCAGGATGTAAGGAAGTACTTTTTTAGTGTAAGAGTAGATGATAATTGGAATTGGCTGAGCGAGGAGGTAGTTAATGCTAACTCAATCCATAGTTTTAAGGACAAGTATGATAAGTATCACTAAGTACATAAATGGATCCGACCAAGAGAAAGGGAGTTCCGAGCATGGGGCTCTTACCCGTCAGTACAATTCATAGAAAATGTAGCAATATACATGACGTCATGATATGCTATGACGTCATGTTTGTTGAAAAAATGGGATTTGGTGTTCGGTATTCACCCCATACACAAAATAATATATATATATATATATATATATATATATATATATATATATATATATATATATATATATATATATATATATATGTGTGTGTGTGTGTGTGTGTGTTTATATAAAATATTCCAAAGGATTTATAGTGATTTCCTCCAAAGATATTCCGTGACGTCATGAGAAGCTGTGACGTCATAATCCAACATTCTCCATTTTTCTCTATTGACAAGAGCGAGTAAGTTATTCCGTATTTTGGATCTAATATTATAAGCTTTATAGTTTGTATTCATACATTCATAATAATTCGTAAGGTAAGGGTCCAATTAACTTGAAAAGTGTGAAACTTTCGCTCTTAATGGCTGATTTAGGTATTAAAAAGCGTTATTTACGTGTAACCTTTTAGTTTGTCTCGGTACTTTGTTGTGAAAACTTTTTTTTTTTTTTTTTTTGCGTTTCTGTGTCACTACTATCCCTCATATGGGGGTGAACATAGATGGAATGAGGCTGGGGGACTAAGGCTGGATGCCTATACTATATCCCTGCCATGCCCTCGATCATTCTAGCGAGTGTACACATTTTATATTTAATTAATATATTTTCTGTTGCCTTTGGTATCTTAATGGTTGAAGTATTTTTTGGGGGGGGTAAAATGGCATCAAGATACGTTTTATGCACCCCTCCGTAACTTTTATTTATTAAAAAATTATGGTTCATTATTAAATACAAGATGTGGTTGAAGTTCGTTTTATGCACCCATTCCATTTTTGGACTAAATCTGTCACCAACAATTCCAGAAATGTGCTGCACTCCGGTAAAAGCATCTAAAATCATCCTTTTTAGATAAATAAGGCTTCAATTTGAGTTAAGTAAGCTGAGCTGGGTTAATTTAGGTCAAGTTAGTTCGATTATGAAATATAATTACCCACCACTGCCCACCAATTTCAGCCCTAACAAAAAAAAATAAAATTATTTCCTAAGAATGTAATTAACATATTAATTCATAACATATGGAAATCTATCAGGAAAAAAATTAGTTAAAAACAGGAAGGGTGCATAAAACAGATGTAAGCCCATTTTTTTTTTTTTATCAATTTCAATATGTTTATCTAATAATTTTTTTCCTCAGAAATCACTATTTTTTTTGTGCTAGAGCTGAAATTGGTAGTAGGCAGTGGGTACTTATATAATCTAATAACCAACCAACCGTCTAACTTAATATAAATGGGGACACGAGGTTTCGTACATAGAAATAAAATCGAGGTTTCGCACAGAGAACGACATTTCGTATATAAAATCGGATGAGGTTTCGTACATAGATTTTTTTTTTTCAAAACTTGATTATGAGCCAATTCAGTAATTATTGCTAATAAAGTGTTACTTGTTTCAATATTTAATGTATTTGGTATACTAGAGCAGGAGGCCCATTTTAGGGGTTCCCAAAACGTTATAAGAAATAAAATCCAAAGTCAAATATTAATTAAAAAGTTATTTTATTTTTAAATATACATACTGTATAAACATATAAACACAATTATTTACAAAAACATATCGTTAGGGTCGATTAGGATTAATAAATAGTGAGGTTAAGTGCTAAATAAACGGCCCTTAATCTTTCACATCAAAGATTTCAAAGTCTTTAGATCTGTGTTAATTATCAGTCACAGTTGAAACATAATTAAAGTTAAGATTAATCAAGATTTGAAAAATGAAATATATAGGTAAGTGTTAATACTAATACAGTGATCCCCCCATTATCGCGAGGGTTCGGTTCCGGGACCCGGCGCGAGACAGGAAATTCGCGGAGTAGGATCAGCCTATATGTACATAGTTTACACCGTATAAACTGTATAAACCCTCCCTGTACTGTTAACAAACCACCCTTTACTTCATAAAGAACAGCATGCAAGCGTAAATTTATATGACATACTCATGTACATAGGTATTTTACAATTATTTTTACGTTTACTGTATAAACCCTCCCTGCACTGTTAAAAAACCACTCTTTACTTTATAAATAACAGCATGCAACGTAAATTTATATGTACGTGATAGGTAAACTTACCTTATCTGTTATGTTTAACATTTTCCTTTGCCGCTTAGGCTCACTACAAGAAGCTTTAGAAGATGAAGGATGCTTGGGAGGCATTGCAAAGGTTAAAATATGCGAGTCAAAAAATCACAAGCAAAACGTATCACTAAGCACAACGTGAACGGCGCACACGAGTGAGGTGAGACAGTGGAAGATGGTGTAAGCCTTTGTCCGAAACGCTGATAGCGGTATCGTATTTTACGTTGCAATACTGTTAGTATTTATGTTTTTTACTATTTTTTACTGTTTTATTATTCTTAGGCTAAGAAATACATTTTTTTATCAATAAAATCATGAAACTACTGGAAATATAAATATATATGCTAGCTCACGTAGCTGCGACCCCAATACATTGTACGCTATCGGACACAAGCAAAACGTTTAATAAGCACAACGTGAATGGCGCACACGTGAGTTAGATTGAATGAGCCTTTGTCCGAAACGCTGATAGCGGTATCGTATTTTACATGTTGCAATACTGTTAGTATTTATGTTTTTTACTATTTTGTACTGTTTTATTATTCTTAAGCTAAGAAATATGTTTTTTTTAACAATAAAATCATGAAACTACTGGAAATATAAATATATATGCTAGCTCACGTAGCTTCGACCCCAATACATTGTACGCTATCGGACACTTTTTCGCATGATGCAATACTGTGAGTTATACTGTACCTACGTATATCTAAATTTATGATTTTTACTATTTTTTACTGTTTTATTATTCGTAGGCTGGGAAATAAATTTTTTTTATCAATTAGAGAATGAAATATGTTTTTTTCAGTAAAAAAATGAAAATACTGAGAATTTAAATTTTTTTTATATTTTAATATTTTTGCATATACCCAAAAAATAAAATAATAATTTGCAAAAAAAAAAAAAAAAAAAAAAGTGGTACAGTGAAAACGCGAACCAAGAAACGCGATCCAGTGGGGGATCACTGTATGTGCATCTAGAATGAATTTAAAAAGAAAATAAATAAATAAAGATAAACTAAAATGCCCTTTACCATCAAAATATCCGCCGAAATACCCAACAGCACCCCCATTTTTCCACATCGAAACACATCGGAAAAACGAACAGGTCCGACCAGTAGTTAACATAATTTATGTGCAAAATCACATGACATACTAAAATGAAGTTTTTTGATAAGCAGCTAATATTATCGTGGCATTTTATATCCTAAGCAAAAGTTCAATTTATTGAACTTTTCTATTGTATGAAATCTCGTTCTCTATTGTACGAAACCTCGTTTTTTATTGTACGAAACCTCGTTTTGTTTATACACGAAACTCCGTATGTACGAAACCTCAGTAAGCCAATCTAAACTAACCTAATCAATTTAACCTAACTCAAATGTGAGGCCTTACTTATCATAAAAGGGTGAATATGAGTGTTTATACATTACCAAAGTACTGTAGCATTCTACCAGGAGTGGACAATGTGAGCTATAGTCATATACAGTATGTCAAAGAATAGCATTGTTGAGGCATAGATACGAGTTGTAGAGGGATACATAAAATTAATCTTTATCTAAATTGGCACTCATAAACCGTTTTCAGAATGGGAAAATAGATGATTTCTGGTTTTTAGACGGTAACAAATTGACTAGCATACGGACTCTACATCCTTCAACATCTCGTTGCAACCCATGATACTTAATGCAGTAATTCAGTTACAACTGCTTTGCATTAGAGGCCAAGTTCTAACAATGGATTTTATTACACAGACGTATTGTAGGCTAGCTCAGAAGTACTGCACATAACCAAGTTTTGCCCCATTTTATAAAGGGTGCTCACGTAACTAAGAATGTACATTGTGCTTAAGAAAAGTATAATCTCAGAGACCACCCAGAATCTAGCTTCATCATCAGGACTTGCCCGAGGGTTGATGATGCCCAGAGCAAGCTCGGCTTTGGTGCCCTTACATAATAATGTGATATTAAACAATTTTAAAAGGGAGGAAAATCTGCAAATATAGACAGAGAGTATATTACAATACACAAACTAAAGAAAACTGTTCAAAAGCAGCATGCAATTTTCAAATTCCTCCTTTGATATAACTGTGTCTACATTGCTGGTAATGAGCTCCATACATTTTTATTACAAATAAACACAGTAGAAAGTGGGTGGGTAGAGAGGAAATCCAAAGTGTTCAGAAGAATCCAGGTAAAAAAAGTCACAGTAATAAAAAGTCTAACCACATATCCTGTGAATTTTTTCATGCGACTTCATTACCAGCCATGGTTTAGAAGAGCCGGTATTTAATGTTTATTCGATGATGCCCCAATTGTTAAGTCACATCACAGGTAACATTATTTTGTGTTATGATTTGCGTGTTGTCTCGGCCTCCCTTGACAGAATACAAGAATTGTTTTTCTTTTTCAAAATAATCACAGTACTTTTACTTTCTCTCCTTGGGTAATAGGAAGTAGTGACGTATCACTCTACTGTTTTCCCATTCATTGTATAATTATCCTTAAAAATGTTCTCTGTGCAATATGTTTGTATTAAAATATGTTATAAGATGGAAAACCCAAGCTGTTCAGGTGCAAAAAGAAAAAAAAACATATTTTGTTATTTTAAAAGCACATGGTCAACAGATCATATCGGAAGAGAATCAGGAGGGGTAAGTCCTGTAACTAAGTTAATTATTGCACAACTCTGACTCTGGTGCATTGAAAAGCTGATTCAATTGTTGACTCAAATTTACTTTCATGGAATAGAAATCCGAAATAATAGTATGTGTTATACATGTGTGTGATATTTGTTGTCCTTAAAGATTTTTAAACAATCACCATGATATGATAGCTGTTTAAGGAATGGAAGTGTTAGCACAAAAAAAAAAAAAGATGCATTGTTCATTACAGTGAAAATGAATTTTGACTTCTCTTTATTTCTGTACTGCATTTAGTAATATTGACTTCATAGCATTTGATTAGCATTAGTTATAATTCTGATAACACTGTGCAGACGCTTCTCAACCTAATATCTGACATATAAACATCTGAAGATACGAGCGTGTGAAAAGTGCAGTGCCTATGCAGCCTACTTTATTACATACATGATATAGGAATGTTTGTACGCCCAATATACTACTGTACACACAAAATATCAACTTGAGAACAGTCCAAGATATGAATGACCGTTCGGAATGTAACTCGTTCATAAGTTGGGGAGTGTCTGTATTTCAAGTTTACATTATTTTTAAAGGAACTAACCAAATCTTTACATATGAAATTTATAGTAGTTAGAGAATTGATGATAGTATGGAGGGTGTTGATGATATGAAAGTATAATGTACAATTAGTATATTTATTTATCATTACTTTTTATACTGTTATAAGTTTATATAATGCTAATTTTTTATAGATTTTATTTATATTTCTAAGTAATAGTGTTTCTTCTTCTTCTTCTTCATCTACATCTTTTCCCACTTTTATATGGGGTTGATGTCTCTGGCCAGTTTTCTCCATTTGTTTCTGTCCCATACCTCATCACCCAACAAACCTTTAGACCTCAGGTCGTCATTGATGCAATCCATCCACCTACGCTTTGGTCTCCCTCTCCTTCTCCTACCCTGTATATCCATTTCCATCACCCTCCTCCCAACACACTGTTCATCCCTCCTAACGACATGACCATCCCATCTTAGTCTACTTTCTTGTATCTTATCTGATATTTCTCTAACTTTTGAGGTACCTCTAATTACCTCATTTCTGATCTTATCGCTTCTTGTCACCCCACACATCGATTTCAACATCCTCATCTCTGCTACATCCAGTTTTTTCTCTTGTGTCTTCTTTATTGCCCATGTCTCTGCTCCATGCATCATCGCAGGTCTCACAACTGTCTTATGCACTCTACCCCTCAACTTAATCCCTATTCTCCTGTCGCACAGCACCCCAGACACTTCCTTCCAGTTCTTCCATCCCGCTTGTATTCTGTGGGTTATTTCTGACTAGGTCACCATCCTCTGCTACTGTTGATCCCATATACTTAAACTTTTCAACTCTTTTCAACACCTTCCCCTGCAAATTGACCTCCCGATCCTCATCATCTCTCAACTTCAAGTACTTTGTCTTCTTCCCGCTGATTTTCAGTCCTCTATCCTCCATCACTCCTCTCCACTCCTCAAGCTTCTCCTCTACTACCTCTCGTCTGTTGCTACACAGTACAATGTCATCTGCAAAGAGCATACACCATGGAGACTGATCTCTAATACCCTGGGTTACTACATCCAAGACCAGATCAATTAGATATGGACTCAAAGCAGACTCTTGATGCAGACCAACATTTACTGAGAGACTTTTCATCAAGCCCACACTGCTCTTAACATTTGCCTCTGCCCTCTCATACATATCTTGGATGATTCTTACATATTTCTCGGAGACTCCCTTTTCTCTAATACACCTCCACACCTCTTGACGTGGTACTCGATCATATGCCTTTTCTAGGTCAATAAAGACCATATGCAGTCCTTTCTGTTTCTCCCTATGCTTTTCCATCATTTGTCTCAAGGCAAATATGGCATCCTCTGTCCCTCTTCTAGGCATGAAGCCAAACTGTTCATCCCCAATTGTCGTTACCTCTCTGAGTCTCTTCTCCATGATCTTCTCCCATATCTTCATAGTCACATACAGAGATAATAAATTATAGTTCTTTTGCAGATATTGGTAACAAAATGTTTGCTGTTGCTATTTGGATTGCCACCTACCTGCTCAGTGCTGTCTTGGCGCTAGACTTGGCCCCGACACACGTGCTTTTGCCTCATTACAAAACTAATCCTCCTGCACAAGGCAACGGCATCCAGTACGTTGAAACTGTGTATAAGGCAACAAATCATAAGGTATGACAGTCTGTAGCTTAGTTTGTGCAATTACAGTGTTTGAACTATTTGAATATAGTTGAACTATCTCCCAACTGTTTTAAGGAATTTAAACACTGTTACAATTAAATTTAATGCAAAATATTTTTTTGGATTGTACTTTGCTTATATTTGCCTTTCGAACACACACACACACCTACTAATTAATTATAAGAATTGAATATGTAAGACACATACATAGCTGCCCTAAAAGTGTAGAGAGCAATTTGACTAAATATTTTGAAAGAGGATAAGTCACAGATCTAGCAGAACTAATTATTGGTTGCAGAGAGAATTCTATTTTATGAGCTCAAACTCATCAGTACGTATATGGTACACTAGTGAATTGTACACGTTCTGTGTTTCAGAATTCTGGATTAAGTTTATGTACGTTGTGTATTACTTATCAAAATATGTATTGCTGTCTTCCTATGTGTTCTTTCTTAACTTACTGTGTGTCCATTGATCATTCAAGAATGTGTAATATTTGTAAGTGTTCTATATCTAATTAAACAAATGAATTTGATTTAGGTAATAAGATATGATTATGGTTTCTTCAATCTGATATGCAATTAACAACTTTGGGAGGCATTATGTTCTGTCAACAGCTTAAGTATGTATATATATATACAGTGTTGCCTCACTTATCGCGGTAGTTCGGTTCCGGGACCCGCCACGAACCAGGAAATCCGCGAAGTAGGATCCGCCTATATGTACATAGATATTTTAATATATTTTTACGTTTACACTGTATAAACCCTCCCTGCACTGTTAAAAAAACACCCTTTACATTATAAATAACAGCAAGCAACGTAAATTTTTATGAAAGTGATAGATAAAATTACAGTGAATGAGGTGATAATGACGTGACATACATATCATTTACAATTATTTTTTCGTTTACGTACTGTATAAACCCTCCCTGCACTGTTAAAAAACACACCCTTAACATTATAGATAACAGCAAGCAACGTAAATTTTTATGAAAGTGATAGGAAAACTTACCGTGAATGTGATGATGACGTGACATACATACTCATTTACAATTATTTTTTCGTTTACGTACTGTATAAACCCTCCCTGCACTGTTGAAAAAACACCCTTTACATTATAACAGCAAGCAACGTAAATTTTTATGAAAGTGATAGATAAAATTACGGTGAATGAGGTGATAATGACATGACATACATACTCATTTACAATTTTTTTTTTTTTTACGTACTGTATAAACCCTCCCTGCACTGTTAAAAAAAACACCCTTTACATTATAAATAACAGCAAGCAACGTAAATTTTTATGAAAGTGATAGATAAAATTACAGTGAATGAGGTGATAATGACGTGAAATACACACTCATTTACAATTATTTTTTCGTTTACGTACTGTATAAACCCTCCCTGCATTGTTAAAAAAAACACCCTTTACATTATAAATAACAGCAAGCAACGTAAATTTTTATGAAAATGATAGATAAAATTACGGTGAATGAGGTGATAATGACGTGACATACATACTCATTTACAATTATTTTTTCGTTTACGTACTGTATAAACCCTCCCTGCACTGTTAAAAAAACACCCTTTACATTATAAATAACAGCAAGCAACGTAAATTTTTATGAAAGTGATAGATAAAATTACGGTGAATGAGGTGATAATGACGTGACATGCATACTCATTTACAATTATTTTTTCGTTTACGTACTGTATAAACCCTCCCTGCACTGTTAAAGAAACACCCTTTACATTATAAATAACAGCAAGCAACGTAAATTTTTATGAAAGTGATAGATAAAATTACAGTGAATGAGGTGATAATGACGTGACATACATACTCATTTACAATTATTTTTTCGTTTACGTACTGTATAAACCCTCCCTGCACTGTTAAAAAAACACCCTTTACATTATAAATAACAGCAAGCAACGTAAATTTTTATGAAAGTGATAGATAAAATTACGGTGAATGAGGTGATAATGAAGTGACATACATACTCATTTACAATTATTTTTTCGTTTACGTACTGTATAAACCCTCCCTGCACTGTTAAAAAAACACCCTTTACATTATAAATAACAGCAAGCAACGTAAATTTTTATGAAAGTGATAGATAAAATTACCATGAATGAGGTGATGATGACGTGACACACATACTCATTTACAATTATTTTTTCGTTTACGAACTGTATAAACCCTCCCTGCACTGTAAAAAAAACACCCTTTACATTATAAATAACAGCACGCAACGTAAATTTCAAAAAAAAATTAAAATACTGAAAATGTATTTTTTCAATATTTTAATATTTTTGCATATACCCATAAAATAAAATAATAATTTATAAAAAAAAAAAAAAAAAAAACGCGATAGAGTGAGAACGCAAACCAAGAAGCGCGAATAACCGGGGTAACACTGTATATATATATATATATATATATATATATATATATATATATATATATATATATATATATATATATATATATATATATATATATATCAAATAAGCACATTACTGTATGTGAAAACATGAATAATTTCTACCCCGGCTGGGACTTCAACCAAGGACACTTAATTACTGTGCCAAGGCACTACCAACTACACCACAGAAGGTCTTAAAAGACCGTCTGTGGTGTAGTTGGCAGTGCCTTGGCACAGTAATTAAGTGTCCTAGGTTGAAGTCCCAGTCGGGGTAAAAATTATTCATGTTTTCACATACAGTAATGTGCTTATTTGATATATATATATATATATATATATATATATATATATATATATATATATATACAGTGATCCTTTGCTTTATTGCGTTTCTTCCCTCGCGAATTCACTGTATCGCTATTTTTTTTTTTTTTTTGGTATATGCAACAATATTAAAAAAATAAAAAAAATTAGTATTTTCATTTTTTTATTGAAAAAGAAAATTTTATTATTTATTTGATAAAAAAAATTTATTTCCCAGCCTACAAATAATAAAACAGTAAGAAATAGTAAAAAAACATAAATTTGAACATTTATCTCTGCATTATAGAAAGTACGATACCGGTATCGGCGTTTCGGAAAACGCAAAGGGTCGCACCTACGTGAGCTAGCATATATTAAAATTTCCAGTAGTTTCATGATTTTATTGATAAAAAAAAAACTATTTCTTAGCCTAAGAATAATAAAACAGTAAAAAATAGTAAAAAACATAAATACTAACAGTATTGCACCATGTATAATACGATACTGGTATCAGCGTTTCGGAAAACGAAAAGGGTCGCACCTCGTGAGCTAGTACATATTGAAATTTTCATATTTTA
>JAXCGZ010010206.1:37500-41953 GCA_037179515.1 Halocaridina rubra | reverse complement strand
ATACCCCCGGTCATTCATACTCATTCGCTGTCACATTCGCTACATCACTTTCAAGACAATCATCCCCTTTCTGTCTGTGAAAGTCCCTTTTATTTACAACATGTTAGTTTCCCTTTCCTTATCTCTCTGAAGGAGTGTAAAGGTGAAATCTCGGTTGAGCCGCGCGGTCACAGACTGCCTCACCAGTCCTAGGTCCCATTCTAACGAACAAACAAACATTCTACTCCCTTGAAGCTACGTTAGGGTGACACTGAAAAACCTTCCCTATTCTAGGACAGCACAAATTCCTCTAATTTACTCTTACTTTCACCTGCATAGCGTGAAATTAAAAAAACTCACCTCTAAATAATATCACAAAATTTCTTATTCTTCAAATAAGCATGCCACACACGTATCGTAATGTTAATCTCTTCATCATAACAACATTAAAAGAACAATCTGTCATTTATGTCTTTCTTTCGCTAAAACATTACTCCCGCGGAGAAAAAACAAACAAAAAAAAGAAAGAACCTTGAAAACAGGCGCAATCTTAACACTCGATTTCTTACGCTTTAAGAAATTAATATAACAATGATTTCACGTACATTAAATATCAAAGATCAGTACAATTACTACATATTTATAATAACGAGGTTGGGAGATCGATTGGTCACTTCCGCATTCCTTTCTCGAAAATCACACGTGGTCTATGAAAAACTTAAAAGCAGATGCACGTATATTTCTCACCATAATTCTTACGCTTAAGAAATTAATATACTGTAATAGTGATTGCACGTATATTAAATTTTCAATTAAAATCAATACATTCGCGTTCTTAAAATTCAATTTAGGCATTAATACAAATAAATGGAACACACTTCCAATGCAATTTCTTTACATTACTCAAATTATAACAAAAAACGGAGTTTATTACTGCTTATAGCTATTAGTACAAATTTATCCATGTTAGTAATGGGTACAGAAATTCTACTTTTATCTACTTATTAGGCGCCACACCCCTCATAGGCGGGTTGGCTGAGTCAAAGCATAACTACAAGATAAAATGGCGGCGTCCACCGACCTCAATTTCTTTTAATAATTGTCCCATTACTCACTGGATACAGATCACAAGTACTTAGCTATTTTAAGGAGGTGGTCCTGAAGAACTTCATGGCAGAAGGCAAGGAAGGAGGGGGTTCTCCTTCTTCTCTCGAGTAAATTCGACGAATCGCCATCTTCTTGGTCGGATCCGGCAACTTATATTTCTTGTAATGGGCATTTTCACTCAATGCTCCGGTCACACTTCGGCTTACTAAGAAATATCTTAGGAATAGTTCCTTAAAAGTTTCATAATATTCTCTGTTTGACCACTCGTCACTTCTCATCCGCAGACCCAAGTATTTCAGGAAGTCGGTCGCGGGAATTATGGACAGACATTCGAGGTCTTTTACATTTGCGCCGCCGAGGTATAAAAGTGAATTTTTGACTCGAGGCGTCTTTACAACCAGGGCACGGGGTGGGGGCTTGTCCTGCTGCGTTCCCTGTGTCACCACGGGGCTCGGAGCGGCAGGCTGTTCGTCGATGTTTGAGGCGTCGGTTTCTCTGTCGGCGTCGACCAAGTTCCTTCTCGACGGAGCGGCGTCGGCAGGAGTTTGTAGGCGCCGCACGTGCTCCTCCAGTTCGAGAATTCTCCGGTGTTTGGCCTCGTCACTCATTTCTTGAATTGGGAGATGTTGGATTTCTGCTTTTGCCATTCTTATTTTCTTTTCTTCGCACTGGTTTCTTCTGATATGAGAGTCTCTTCGTATGTTTTCCAGGCGTGATGATCCGTACTGCGCTGCCACCATTTGTCGGAGTGTTTATCACTACGTTATAATTATTAGTACCAGACGGGTACAAGGTAAGAATGGACAAGCAGTGATTCCTTTATCTTAATTTATTCTAGAGTACAACACATCTCGACGCCTCAATGCCCCCACCCTATGACTATCACAATCTATGATCTATTCGTGCCCCTGGTACTATTCTGACTAACTGTCGCTCTCTGACTGACTTCTGGCTGCCATGGGGATACTTGAAATACCCCAAAGGCAGGGCGTGTCGCTAAATCTACTTCTGCCAATTGCCTTCAGGTTCAAAGAGAGGCCCTTCCTCTTGTGGGACGGGCTATTTCAGTTGGCCTATAGAACGGAAAAGTTCCAGGTCAGAGCGTGGCTATTGGATATCCCTCCAGGGCATATAGGGTTACTTGTGATTTTAGGCGGGGCCACATTCTGGGTCTTTCCCACACTCTTGAGGCACTTGACGCCGGGTGGCTAAGCCCTATGCTAAAGCACCTGGGTTCAGCCAGGTGCTAAGCCCTATGGATCCAGCCAGGCACTAAGCCCTATGGATCTGTTTACCGTACCCAGATAAACAACTGGGAGAGTATTCTATTTCACCCTTGACCTCTAGCCTCTCACGTTTCTCTTCACGACTTGTTACAGTTTCAGATTCTGACTTCAGCAAGGCTTCAGTCATGCGACAACACATTACATATGTGAAAACATGAATCATTTTTTACCCCGACCGGGGCTGGAACCTAGGACTTATGATTACTAAGTCAAGGCGCTACCACCACACCACAGAAGGTTAAAAGGAATCCAACCTTATAGCTTATATCTGCTATACTTAGGGATGAACGCATTCTATCTGAATGCCACTATGTTCATATTACAAATTCCCCAACCTCACTCGTGGCTTCATTTAAGCATTTAATTCAATCCCCCATCTCATTCGGGCCATGAAATAATCAATTAAGCACATTACATATGTGAAAAGATGAATCATTTTTTTCCCCGACCGGGACTCGAACCTAGGACTTATAATTACTAAGTCAAGGCGCTACCACTACACTACACCACAGATATAAGCTATAAGGTTGGATTCCTTTTAACCTTCTGTGGTGTAGTTGTAGCGCCTTGACTTAGTAATCATAAGTCCTAGGTTCGAGTCCCGGTCGGGGTAAAAAATGATTCACGTATTCACATATGTAATGTGCTTATTTGGTTATTTCATGGCCCGAATGAGATTGGGAATTGAATTAAATGCTAAAATGAAGCAACGAGTGAGGTTGGGGAATCTGTAATATGAACATAGTGGCATTCAGATAGAATGCGTTCATTCCTAAGTATAGCAGATATAAGCTATAAGGTTGGATTCCTTTTAACCTTCTGTGGTGTAGTGGTAGCGCTTTGACTTAGTAATCAAAAGTCCTAGGTTCGAGTACCGGTCAGGGTAAAAAATTATTAATATTTTCATATATGTAATGTGCTTATTTGGTTATTTCATGGCCCGAATGAGATTGGGAATTGAATTAAATGCTAAAATGAAGCCACAAGTGAGGTTGGGGAATCTGTAATATGAACATAGTGGCATTCAGATAGAATGATTTCATTCTTTCTAAGTATAGCAGATATTAGCTATAAGGTTGGATTCCTTTTAACCTTCTGTGTAGTAATCATAAGTCCTAGGTTCACGTCTAGGTCGGGGTAAAAAATGATTCATATATATATATATATATATATATATATATATATATATATATATATATATATATATATATATATATATATATATATGTATGTATGTATGTATGTATATATATATATATATATATATATATATATATATATATATATATATATATATATATATATATATATATATATATATATATATATATATATATATATATATATATATATATATATATATATGTATATATATATATATATATATATATATATATATATATATATATATATATATATATATATATATGTTCCGGTTTTACGTCACGGACTCCCTTATCAACCAAGGGCTTGGACGGTTGCCTTCTTGCGAAGGACTTGTTTTGGCAGATGTAATCCTTACGCTGAGTGCATGCCTTTGCTAACCTCAGACCGTGACGGGGCGCGAACCCTCGACCTGACGCCTCAGAGTCGGAGACGCTACCGACTGAGCCACGGCGACTACATATATATATATATATATATATATATATATATATATATATATATATATATATATATATATATATATATATGTATATATATATATATATATATATATATATATATATATATATATATATATATATATATATATATATATATATATATATATATATATATATATATATATATATATATATATATATATATATATATATATATATATATATATATATATATATATATATATATATATATATATATATATATATATATATATATATATATATATATATATATATATGAGTAAGTAGAAACTGTTAGCGCTGCAACACTAAATGGCAAGGAAACCTTATTCAAAAGATTCCTGCACATAGTAAAGCCTTATATGAAAGAGGCTTATCAAAAACTGCGACCTCATATAATGACAGGCTGGTAAATCTAACAAAGAAAAAGATGCAAAGATTTTTCTTCCATTG
>JAXCGZ010010206.1:12500-17500 GCA_037179515.1 Halocaridina rubra | reverse complement strand
CCTGTGGAACTCCACTACTAACTCTTCTCCATTCAGACACTGAGTGTCTTACTCTAACCCTCTGTTCCCTTCCTTCTAAGTAAGTTTTTATCCATTCCAAAACATTTCCACCTATTCTAGCCATTGATTGCAGCTTCCTAATAAGTCTCCCATGTGGAACAGTGTCAAACGCTTTCTGGAAGTCTAGGAATATGCAATCTGCCCAGCCCTCTCTTTCCTGTAAGATTTGGCTTACCTCATCATAAAATTCTAATAAGTTTGTTACTGTTGATCTTCCTTCTCTGAAGCCATGTTGCCTCACTGACAAAAAGTTGAAGGATTCCAAGTGAAGAGAGATATGTTTCCTTAGTAGTTTCTCCATAACTTTGCAAACTATGCTGGTCAAGGAAAGTGGTCTATAGTTCAGAGCCGTATCCCTCCTTCCCTTTTTGAAGATAGGTATCACATTTGCTTGTTTCCAGCATCTTGGAATCTCCCCCGACTCCAGTGACTCCTTAAATATGATACTTAGTGCTACTGATATTGTGTTTGCGCATTTTTTAAGCACATGAGGGGATATGTCATCAGGACCTCTAGCTTTATGAACATCTAAATCCATCAGCGCTTTGCATACCTCTGTGGCTGTAAGGTTGATGTTCTCTAATACCGGCCCTTGAGCTTCTATCACTGCAATCTGAGGGGGTGGGGTATTTTCTACTGTAAATACTGACTGAAACTCCTTGTTCAATTCTTTGCAGATCTCTTCGTCCGTCTCAGTGATGCTTCCATCCGCTCTCTTTAGCCTTAAAACCTGTTCTTTTACCTTCAGTTTTCCTCTGATAAAGCTGTGGAAAAGCTTGGGATTTTCTTTAGCCTTCCTGGTGATGTCCCTCTCATAATCTCTCTCTGCCTCTCTCCTTTTACTTAGGTAGTCATTTCTTGCTCTTTTGTAGGTTTGCCAGGCATTTATGTTTTTTCTCCTCCTATACCTTTTCCAGCATTTGTCTCTCCACTCCTTAGCTCTTTTACACCCATTATCGAACCATTTCTCTCTGGCATGAATTACACCTACTTTGGTGACAGGTATGCAGCAATCTACTATCTTCCCATATTTCTCACAAAAAAATGTCATACATTTCTTGTACAGATTTGTTGTAAAATAAGGTTCTCCAGTCAATAACTGCAAAATGCTCATTCATTTTGATGTAATCTCCTTTCGGATAGTTCCTCCTCATGTCCTCAGTGCCTCTACTCTCAGGAAGAATGTCTTCAATGATATACTCCATCAACAACACACAGTGGTCACTCTTTCCAATTGGTGGTTCATACTCAATATTTTCAATATCCAACACATTATCTGTGAACACTAGATCAAGTAGTGATGGCTCATCCCCACCCCTGGCTCTTGTTGGTTCCATTACATGTTGGTGTAGGAAATTCCCTTGTACGCAATCTAGGAATCTTGCCCCAAATGAGTCCTCACCACTGTGTGGGTCAAGTTTTATCCAATCTATCTCTTTATGATTAAAGTCTCCCATAATCAAAATCCTACATTTTTTCTCCCATGCCATGTTAACAACTGAGTTTATGACTTCAATAGTACCTATATGACTTTCCTCATAAATTTCAAGCCTATTTTGGTTCCTTGGTGGGTTGTATACAACAGTTATTATAATGCTCTCTGACCCAGTATTTATGCGAGCAACAAGAAATTCCCTGAACTCACTTTCTATAGCCAAGTTTATTTCTTCAACTTGAATACTCTCACTTATGAGCAGTGCTATCCCTCCACCAGTCCTCTCAGATCTTTCGACCCTTAGTATTCTGAAGCCCTTAGGAAAAACTGTGACACTGTTTATGTCCTCACTCAACTTAGTCTCTGTAATTGCTACTATATCTGCCTTACTGTTGTGGATCCTATCTTTTAATTCTACTGCCTTACCAGCTAATCCATCAGCATTTGTGTATAACAATCTTAATGAAGCCCCATCCCCTGATCTTCTGTCATTATCTTATTTATCTCCCCTTTGTCTGGAAGTATTCTGTAACGAAAATTTTTCTTCTCTTCTTCATTTCTTTCATCATTTAACCTTCTTGCCTCTTGCAACAAGTTTTTTATCTTTCCCATCTCTTCCTGTGTTCTGTATCGTCTAATGAACACTTCTTTGCATTCTTGAAGGTCTTTTAGACTTTTTTTTCTCAACAATATTTCCCTACATGTTTCCCCTCTCTCAAAGGTTACTTTTGTTGGTCTCGGCTTTCCTTCCCTCGAATATTTACCTAGTTGGTGTATGTTTACAATATCCTCAGGACCACATACTACTCCAAGCTTTCTTATCAGGTCTACAACGCTAGCTTTATTTTCTTCAAGTCTCCCCTGCCATGTTGGCTCCTGGTATTCACTTATGCCTGAGATTACCACTGTCTTCTCCTTATCAAGTGCCTGTCTGATGAGTGGGTTTGCCCTTTCCATCACAACGTCTTTCATTTTTTCGATTACTGTCTCTTTATAGTCAACTGTTTTTATGTTTTCCAGTGCCACCACCTTTACAGCCTCTTTTACTGCCACATTCCCCTTTAGTGCATCAGCAAAGGACGTTTTCATGGCATCATTTTCCATATTCAGCTCCTGGAACTCTTTTCTGAACTGTTCAATGTTTTCCTTAATCTGAACATTCCAAGCAGCAATCTCGTCTCTCTCAGAAGAGAGCAGTGAACTAACATCTAATTCCTTTAGGTTGTCATTTAGCTGATTGTTTTTATCTTCTTGTTTAGAAATTCTAGATTCTAGTTGACTCTTTTCCCCTTCCAGCTTCTTTATTCTTTTTTCTAGTTCCTTTCTCTCCTGCCCTTGTGCTTTATTTGCTTCCTCCAAAGATCTTATTTGTTCTCTGAGTGTTTCATTCTCTTTCATTTCTCCATCCATATTCCGAATTTTATCATCAAGGCTTATAACCATTTCCTCCAACTTCTTGATTCTCTGTTTAAGTCCCCTGATGACTACCCCTTCTCCCGACCCATGGGTGGGAGAGGTTTGGGACAGAGATGGCTTCATTTTTATGTTCTCCCTCTCACAGAATATAGAAAGAAGATGAGAAAGAGGAAAAAAAAGAAAAGAGAAAAACTTCTAATTTAGCTTCACAAAGAATTTGTATATCTCCATATAAGTGCTATTTAGTGACTCAGTTTGTCTCCTTTCTGGTAACACACATCTTAACTTAAAAACTTGACCATGGTAATTTAAGTATAAAAAGAAAAAGAAAAACAAAAGTCAAACCTGAAGGAAAATTCGAATTTGTGTTTGAGGTGGCACCCACCTGTTTCTGTTATATATTCTTCCTAACTGATAAACTGACTTGCTAACCAAGATATGTTATCACGGGATTAGACTTTACATTTAACTCAATATATATACAAAATAACAAAATAGTAAAAGAGAAAGCTAAAAGAAAAGCAAAAAAAATGAAGAAAATAAGACTGCTGTACTACTTGGCAACTTAACTCAGTACTGTTGACAGGTGGGTATTTGGTAATTTTTTTTTTCTTTTATTATTCAATTTTTTTCGTGTATCAAACTAACTAACTAGTCAATATAAATGGGAAGGATACTGATTTTAAAAATATATAGAACCACAGGATCAGGTAAACGGCTTAAGAGCTTTCCCCAGTTTACACAAAAAATTAGGTAATGTGATGTGATGGCTCCACCTCTGGCAATTCTTCTAGATTTCCCTCAAGGCAGAACTGGACGGCAGCTTCTCTCTCTTCTTCACGAAAAAGTTCTCAATTTTTTTCCCTTTAATATGAACAGTCTCGTCTTACAACAAATATAAGTTTTTGTACTCACAATACTCTGCAGGATTTCAGATTTATGGAAATTATGGTAAAGTTTTCCACTAAGCACTTAGTCACTCGAAACAGTTAAAAATTTAAGAGGAGCAATTCCGTGTGTCACTGAACGCGCGGTATGTGTGTGTGTGTTTGTGTGTGTGTGTGTGTGTGTGTGTGTGTGTGTGTGTGTGTGTGTGTGTGTGTGTGTGTGTGTGTGTGTGTGTGTATGTGTGTGTGTGTGTGTGTGTGTGTGTGTGTGTGTGTGTGTGTGTGTGTGTGTGTGTGTGAATGTGTATGTTTGTGAATGTGTATGTGTCGAAAGAATTTGCTTATAACAAATAAGAATTATTGGGTATATTTTCACTAGTGTGTGTGTGTTTGAGAGAGAGAGAGAGAGAGAGAGAGAGAGAGAGAGAGAGAGAGAGAGAGAGAGAGAGAGAGAGAGAGAGAGAGAGAGAGAGAGAGAGAGAGAGAGAGAGAGTGAGAGAGAGAGAGAGTGTGTGTGTGTTTGTGAGTGTGTATGTGTGTCGAAAGACTTTGCTCTAAAAGGAAACAGAAAATGTATTGGGTATATTTTCATTGTATTTCTACCATCCTACTCAAACAATTGAAGGTTACAGTAACAATGTAAATTTTTGGTCTACAGAGATAGCATTAGGCATAATAGGTGACACCTCCTTGGGAATTACTTCTTGAGACAATTTTTTTCTTTATCAACTACATATACAACTATAATGTGTATATAGTCCAGTTTCCATGGACCCACTGACTGGTTTAGAGTCGGTGATCTTTCTTTCAAGACCGCTTCCAGAATCTTCCTCTTGAAGGTACATTGATTACCATATTATATATATAATGTTGGGAAATTACTTTTTTCTAGAAAAAAAAATGCTAAATTTTGTAAGCAATAAATTTTTCATTATTTTTCTCCAAGTTAATGTTGCACTGATTTTCATACAGTAAATGTAACCTATTTTAATTCGTAGTGTTATCTTATTCGCTTACATCGCTAAAATTCCTGTTTTACATCACGGATTCCCTTTTCTACCAAGGGCTAGGACGGTTGCCTTCTTGCGAAGGACTTATTTTGGCAGATGTAATCGCTACCCTGAGTGCATGCCCTTGCTACCTCAGTGGTGACGGGGCGCGAACCCTCCGCCTGATGCCTCAAAGTCCCGGACGCTACCGCT
>JAXCGZ010010205.1:0-41988 GCA_037179515.1 Halocaridina rubra | reverse complement strand
GAATTGTTTGTAAGTTGTGTTTAGGTAAAAAAAACATGTACTGTTCAGTACATACTTGGATGTATAATGGGTAGGGTTTTATTCGTAACTTGGTTGTCCGTGAGTAGGGGAGCCTCTGTATACATATGCACTAGCATGCCTGCTTAATAAATGAGTATTTTTCCTAAGCATTTTTTCGTTTCATTTGATTTTTGTATTATACTCAGGGAGAAAGAGAAGATGAAAGAACGAGAAGAGGCATGGCAACATATAGAGGACCTGGCTGTGCAAAATCCTCTCTTTGACAAGTTCTCAGCTGAGACATTTAGTCTGTATAATTCTCAGTCATCTATTTTGGGTTCCCCACAAGATGATAGTGACTCGGACTTCAATCCAGATAATATTGGTGGGGATACGTCAGAGGTAAGTCACTTTATCTTTTTCCTTGCCTCTTCTAGGTGTTGCTATATACTGTCTTATGGGTAATGTTCACAATTAGTTAGTAGTTTTGTCTTCATGTTATAAAATTGGTTAAGAGGAAGTAGGTTAATCTTGATATTGCAATACAGTATTACTACTACTCAAGTTTTTGTGTCTTGCATGTAATATTTAACCTTTCTAAATCAGATATTTTAGTCTGTTAACGCCCTGTACAGTGACTCAATATACAACTGATGACCATCACTGGTGTATTGGTTTAGAATTTTTACATGCTGGGTAGAAAAAACTTGGGTATAATTATATCAGTCTTTCTTGTAACTAGTTCCTTACTAATTGTAGCAATCTTGCTTAACTTGGCTCCCCTAGATGAGATTAGGTAAGGTAGGGTAAGTAGATTAGTCCCTAATACCTTGTGAACATTGCCAAGTAATGTAGTATATGAATTATAAATAAAATGGCATTACTTCACTAAGAGGGCTTATTAAAGGAAGTCTTACAGTGGATTGGGCTAGGCTGCAAAGGATCTTATTGGACTTGATACCTCAAATTATTCTTGCTTGTAATTTTAGACATTATGATCTCCTTTTCAAGCCTTTTTGTAAATGTAGAATTAATTGTAGATGTGTAGAAAACAAGCCTATTTCTATTTGTACCATGATGCTCTTCTGTTATATATGATAAAGAACTTATGTAAATGTCAACAAGTACAGTCATACACTCAAGTGATTTGAATAAGAAAAGAGATAAGGTTGCTTGTTCAAATTGATATCTGAAATTTTGGTAGTTGCACTTGTTGCTCTCCTTGTTCCATAATCCAGAATACTAGTGGTACGCTAGCAAAATAAGAGATATTGCTGTATGATAAAAAAGAATAGCAAAATGCATGTTTCATATTAAATTTTTAATAGAGATATTGCTGTTTTGAAAAAAGGAATAGCAAAATACGTGTTTCATATTATTATTTTTTATCATAAGGGAAATATTGGCTTGATTTGTATTAACCAATGTTCAAGCTCTCAGAGTGTATTTTTTTTTTTAACAAGTTTTGAGGTTGTATATACTGCCAGATTCAGCAAGTAGTTCATTGATGCTAATGTAGCCCATTTTCCCAGCAAGTGAAAAAGGTCCGTAATAAAGAAAAGCCCTTACTGAGGAGGAAGAGCGAATTGCCACACGACCAGTACACGATCAAAGCTCTGAGCGACCATAAACGAGCTGACGACTACCTTACTACTTCTCAAGAATTGACTGCCACAACCAGTTAGATATATTTTAAGGAATAATAGATGATTATGGGGATTTTTTTTTTTTTTTTTTTTTTTAAATCATCAGTAGTGTATATGGATGGATCCGCGTGGTGGTGGTGGTATTTAAAACAGAACTGGTGCCGAAATTGTGAAATCTTGAAAGTAGTGCCCAAAACAGTGTTAAAGAAATAATTATATTTGAGTTTTTCTATACTAAGACTAAAACCTCCATCTTTTGAAAATGGGGAAAAAACTTTCAATGCCCTTTATCTTGTGATTTTTTTTGAAAATCGTAGTTCTTCTCTCCATGCATACAGCATGTTAGAACAGTTATTGTATTTTTAATAATGATGGAAAAAAATAGAATTACAGCTTAAGGAAAATATATATTTTAAAGGAAACTGTCATATAGTGCCACTTAATAGTGAAACTGAGACTTACCAATCTATTAGAGGAAAACTTAACTAGAGATCCCGAACTGTTTTATAAGCTAACTCCAGCACACTTTAGGTAAAAAAGGAAAAAATTTATAAAAAAAAAATAAAATAAAGGATATGTAATCACACTTATCAGGTTGTATCCCATCCATTGGTTTCAACAAGAACATAATGTTAAGCTTATTTATTTTGGTTCAAGGAATGTGATGTGTCATCTTAATGTACTCGAATATATTAATTATGGAAGCGAGGAAATAGCAATTTCTTCCTCCAGTATTATTTTTCCTGTCACAGAACAGCAGATCAGAAAGGGTGAGACTACACAGGATGATATGAGGCCCTACTACCTTCCTTTCTTTTCAGTTGTGGCCACCGTCATAGCTTAGGCGAGATATGTGTCATTTTGGAAAATTTCACATTTGTATAATTTTTTGCTTTCTTGAAGTTGTGTGTTCTGTAAGTTGAGAAAACATAGCTTCCTTTTTTTAAAATCAAGTACAGTAGTGCAAAAAAGCATCACATGTTACTTATTACATTGAAATTTTATATATTGAATAGCATTTTCTTTTTTTTTTTATAGTCTTTATATAAATGCTGGAGCCCAGAAATGTATATATTTTTAATTTTATTTTATTGAAATAAAATGTACCTGGTAGTTGAAGTAGATACTCTTAAGCAAATCATCAAATCATGTTGCGGGAGTCTATGAAAACCTACCATAACAGGTTAGAGCATCATGTAGAGTATAGCAAGACTAATACTCTTATTTGCAAATGTGTTAATGTGTACATGTTGAAATGAGAACTAATTTGGTCATTAAACTATCTTGTATACCTTGACGAAGAGTGCTTGATGATATTCTTGAGCTTATTTAGAAGAGATCTTTGTGTTTGGTCTGGTATTTTCCTCTGCTAGATAGCTTGGAAGGGATCTTGGAACATTTTGAAAAGTGGTTTTACATTCATTTAAAAGTGTCAAAATTAACTTCCTTTTTGATCAGTAATGTTGCAAATGACAAAGAATGAATCATCCACGTGTCTAAGTATAAGATACCTCTTAAGCGTATATGCCTCCATTACTAATTACAGGTATGTTTGTGTTAATGTATGGAGAAATTATGACTTAAGTAGTATGGTATGTAATGTATATTATTATTGTTCCCAATAAGTTTTTTCTCTCCTCCGGATGAAGGCAAAGCAGATGTAGAAGAATGCTTCAGTTGCATCTTGTTATATTCAATGGTTTGCCATTTTGAGTCCGTCAGTCCTGGCAGTATTGGAATAACTATTTTTTATTATAGAAGTAGACTGCAAAATGGGCATTTTAAATTCATTTTTATTCTGTGAAATGTTAAAAATTTGTGTAGTGATTTATTTATATTGATTTTTTTTTCTTTTTCTGAAGGGGTTGACGTGTAGTGATTTATTTATATTTTCAGATATAATTTTACAGGAGCAGCGAGTTGAATTTCCCTTCCTCTCCTGCATAAGACATCCATGCTAAGGAGTTCTTAGTATGTATTATTTGTTTGGTGTGTTTTTTGCATTGTATACATGAGTCAGAATAGTTACCCATTATTATAAAGGTATTCAAATGCTTCAATTAGCTTACCTTGGGCATAACTTTTGTACTACAGTATGGTTGTCAGACTAAAGAGTTTCATAATGAGAAGTTATTATGATTTCCGTTTACTGAAGATTTAAATATGTGGAGCATATGTCTTAGGTACCTCTCAACGTTGTTTGTAGCAGTATGTAATATGAATAATTCGGGTAAGTAAAATATATCGACTTGTGGAGTGAATTATGTTTTTGTTAAGATGAAATGTTTGGGATTATATATTGCGTAAACACCTTTATAGACTTGCCTTTGGTCAATCTGCAAATTGCCTGCGTCACAAAAATGGAGTGTGTGTGTATGTATCCTTAAATATCCGTGCTGCTGCTGCGCACTATATAGCCAAGAAGTGAAGAGATGCTCGTAGAAAGAGAGCTTTACCTAAGTATGTGACCCCTCCTTCCCTTATAAGTGAACTTTATTAAGTTTGAAGATGACTATAAGGTAGTTACAGGAGCTAGTTTATTTAATTTTTCCCTTGCAGAGAATTAAAAGTTCAAGGACAATTGTAGAGGATGTTCTTAATTTTCCAATTATCCCTCACTACAGTTTCAAAGTATCTGTTATTGTCTAGTTAGAGCGATCATGATTTAGAATTGTAAAAATTTAGATTAATGATCATTTACAGCGTTAGTATTAGACACTTGTGGAAGTTGAATGCTGTGGAAATCATATTTGTGTTCTATTCAAATAGAGAGTAACCAGAGATTTATACAAGTTTTCTGTTGTACCATATATTTAGGAGTGTAAGCTTCCTTTTTATTTCCTTTTATGTACTAACTCATAGTGGTGTCTCTGAAAGGCCATAATTCTATTGTGTGGGAAGATGTCCCAGTATTATCCAGTGTTTAGTTTTAAAGAGAACGCAGGTGTTTTGATGTGTTAGTACTTGTAATGCCTAAGACCAACCAGGTCCCTTCTCAACTGACCTTATTATTTTTATAATGCTTGCATGCACTGTACGTGAAGAGCATGTACCTTCCTCTGGTAGGCTGTGTAGTAGAAGACACGTTACATCATCCTCCAATTCTAATGATCATTAAGTATTATCCCAAGCAAGATTTCTATAGAAAATATATTATTTCCTTCACTATGTATGTATGGTATATAGCCAGTATTTGCTGTAATGCAGCAAGAACTTGGCTTAGCTGGCATCCAGTGTCATCAGCCTTTTGTGTGAAATGCAATATTTGCTAGTTCTCCTCAGAAGTAGGATTTGATATTTGGTATTGCTGAGCCTTAAAGATCTAGCGTTACTGGTGTAGACTGGGCTCATATTCCGTGAAGCTGTCACATACGTATATATCTACTACTTTATAGGCCAAGGGCTCTGTACAGCCAACTCACCTTCAAATTTCTTTTTTTTTCCTAGCCAGTTTACTCTCTTCTTTCTTGCCAGTTAGTATCTTCAGACCCTCTATTTTCTGCACAAGCTGTCTTAGAAATTTTACAAATCTTCTGTGGAATGGGAATCCGAGCCTCAGTGAACTTGGTATTTTGTAGTGAAAGATTTCTCATTCTTTTTCTGGTTCCCTTTATGTCTTGGAAAAGATGCAATTTATGAATAATGATAATAATAATAGATCGTAAGGAAATAGTGTGGAATATTGATGTCTCATTGCCTGATACGTCATTTCATACTTGATATTCCTTTGTTTACTCTTTAGAAGATTCCTTTTTGGAGAAATAACTTCCTTGGTGAGGGGTTTCAGAAATTGTTGATCCTCTGTAAATTATATATATATATATATATATATATATATATATATATATATATATATATATATATATATATATATATATATATATATATATATATATATATATATATATAGGCATTAAATCATTGCTGTATTTAATTAAATCTTGGGGATACTAGCCTTATTCCTTTTTGCAAGAATGACTACCTTATAATGTTATGCTACAATGTCTCTAAAAGATATAAAAAATAATTATATATCATGTTGTTCATCGTGTAAAAGATATCACATATTTGTGCATTGTAACATTATTTGACGGTTTCATCTCATTTAGTGTGTATAAATTGACAAATTATATCTACTTTTTATTATAAATATTGTTAATAATTTGAAAGTGCTTTAGTATTATTTCCTATGCATGCATCATTCATCCTCAGGCCTTATAATTTTTTTGTTTTTATGATAATGTTCATCCTACCTCAAGCACTCATTACATTACATCATAACGTGACTAATTCAGCCCTCTTTAGACGCTTGTCATTATTGCAGGTGTTGTGGCACACATCAAAATGGGTAGTAGACTGTCTGGATAATAACCTTATACAGTAATTTATAGTAAATTAAGACATGTTGAGTCTTTGCAATAAAATTTTAGTTTCATATAAGAACAAAACACAGGAGTTGAGCTATATTTTGAATACTTTTCCGTGGGGAAATGTGTTTGTTAATTATTGTATATTGATATAAGTAATGATTGACAGGGTTCTTGCATATATATATATATATATATAATATATATATATATATATATATATATATATATATATATATATATATATATATATATATATATATATATATATATATATATATATATATATATATATATATATATATATATATATATATATATATATATATATATATATATATATATATATATATATATATATATATATATATATATATATATATATATATATATATATATATATATATATATATATATATATATATATATATATATATATATATATATATATATATATATATATATATATATATATATATATATATATATATATATATATATATATATATATATATATATATATATATATATATATATATATATATATATATATATATATATATATATATATATATATATATATATATATATATATATATATATATATATATATATATATATATATATATATATATATATATATATATATATATATATATATATATATATATATATATATATATATATATATATATATATATATATTATATATATATATATATATATATATATATATATATATATATATATATATATATATATATATATATATATATATTATATATATATATAATGTATGTGTCTGTGTGTGTGTGTATGTACGTGCGAGTGTGAAACCTAATTGATATGTATCCTAACCCATTCTACTCAAGAATCATTTTGTTCTTATCAATCCTCATATGTACGATAATTTTGTTTTATTTTGGTGCTTTCTAACTGTCATAGGTGTCATGAAAAATCCCAAGATCCTTTAGAGTGAATATTTATGTAGTTTGTTACTGCTATATGATTTAATTAAATTATTACTGAACTAGCTGTCACTAGCTTTTGTTTTTGAGCTTTACATCTATGCTTCAATTTTTTTTTTCCATGGGCTCTGTTTAAAATAAAATAAAAAATAACAACTTAGTTTAGAACTTAAAACACCTTTTGGCGAGAATAATCAGTAGGACTTGTCATACTTCTTTAAAGCTCTATTTTTTTTAATTTGAGATATTTAATTTATGTTTTCATCAGTATGTGCATAATACTTTGAATGTAATGTCTAATTGTAAAAACAATATTCCATATTGCTTATATTTTAGTACCATAACTTCAAGAAGGGTGTATATAAATGTGGCTTATGTTGTTTGCATATGTATTCTGACATACAGTACGTTTTAAGTAAATAACTTCACATTGCTCCTAGTTGCTTCTAAAAACTACCTTTAACTTGAGAAAGATGCTCAGTATCATTTAATGAAAAATACGTGACTTCCCAGGAATGTTATCATATGAAAGTTTTAAGTCTGTGCTATACTTTTGGTCGGGTATACTGTGATGTCATTTGTAATAGAAATTGAGTTCAAAATTCATGCAACTGTGTAATTGAAAAAGGCACTTTTTCTTGTGGTTACTATCAAGAGCCATTACTGTTTCTCTTAATGGTGTAAATAATGGTATTTAACTGATATGATACATTCTACCATAGGTTTTTGAACGCTGTTGGGAAATCATTGTTCAAGTAGACTAATGGATATTGCCCATTTGATTATCATTGGTTGACCAATTTCTTTATTCTATTTTTTATTTTGTTTTCTGGGCTCAGTTGTGTCCGCAAATTATTATACTTGAATATTTTTTGTAAAGAAGACGTGTATCACATTGTGACAGTTATTTTAAAA
This sequence comes from Halocaridina rubra, assembly GCA_037179515.1. Lineage (NCBI taxonomy): Eukaryota > Metazoa > Arthropoda > Malacostraca > Decapoda > Atyidae > Halocaridina > Halocaridina rubra. The sequence goes on along the minus strand of JAXCGZ010010205.1, from coordinate 34,092 downwards.
TATAGATTTTAAAATCTCACACAGCTGAGCTTCAGCAATTTCACTGAAGCAACATGGGCATGACAAATAGATATCCTAAACCTTTTTGTGCCTGTAGGGATGGCTGTGGTGAAAGGCATAACCGTACCTTCTTCATGTAACCTTGTGCATCAGTTGTTGGGAAAATAGAAGGACTTCATGTGCATTCCTTTCTGAAGACCTGTTTGACAAGTGCATGTCTTCTTTTATACAGTTTTTTCTTATATTCTGTCTTCATGGTTTCTATTGCTTATATAATACATTCCAGGCAATGGCTTTTATAGTGGTATGAATTTTTTTTTTTATTATTATTATTATCTTCTACAGCCAGTTGATATTGAAAGGAAATGAATATTTTGTTTCATTTTATGTCTTAAATACGCATTGTACACTATAAGTAGAGAAATAGACAGCGGTTAAGAATGACCAATTTTACATATGGTAAGGTTTTTATATCGTAAATTATTTTGCGTAGTAAAAGATAAATGAAGTATCCTGGGCCTCTCTATTCCAGTAGGAGTAATTTATATCCACTTAAATGAAGTCGAATTGAAATATTTTTATTTTATTTTTTTACTTAATCGGAAATAGAGCAAGTAAGCTTGTTTAATTGTAAAATTTTTATTGTAACTATAATTCAGTTGTAAGTGCCCATTTCCAGTGCCTCTGTTGGCTAAGCAAGAAGACTAATATCCTTGTATAGTAGTTTTTAATGATGCTTCACATGTGTGAATAGGTATTGTTAACTAGTTTAAATATCTTGAAAGTTCAGAGAAAAACCCTTGTTTTTACTTTTAAGATGAAGTGTTCTCTGTAAAACTCCTCATAAAAATACTAGCAAATTTGGCATGTGAAGCTTTCATACATACGGGATTAGAACTTGATATATCAAGTGAACTTTATAAAGGGAAAAGCCCACTCTAAACTCAGACTTCTTATTTACTTTTGATAAAGTAGCTGAAAAACTGGGATTTTTCCCATTCGAGACTCTCTTGAATATCTTTGAAGTGATGCAACTTTTGATAGAAAGTGCTCTTTTCAGAAATGCAAAGTTTTCCTGTTTAAGTTCTAAGGCCTTTGAGGAATGCATAGTATGTCATGCTCATGGACTGTGCTCTTTAATGGGGACCCTTTCCATAAAGTGACTTGAAATTGCACATGGTCATTTTGATAGAGTTTAAAGACTTGAGTTAATTATGGTAGTTGATGTTATGTTCATTACAGCAAAGAAGTAAACGAGTCTTTTCTATCGCATATTTTTTGTCAAGTAACAGCAAAATAATGAAATTTTGCATATAAGGAAATATATCCAAGATGCATTAAGTTTTAAGTATGAATAAATACAGTACAGTAATACCTTGTTAGTATGTATTTGAGTTAATTTGTTCGTTATAGAATATTTTATAAGGTACTGCACGTTTTATAGAAAGAACCCCCAGAAAAGTCTGTAGTCCTATTTTTTTAAACCATTAGTGTTCTACCCCTGTGTTCTTCTGTACATCACCTATTGAACATGAGCCATAAAATCTGCTAAGTTTCTCTATTTTTTTCACTTACATTTTCTTTAAATTTGTTCATAGAGTTGTCTTTTAAGTGTAAATGTGGAAATAGAATGTATTAATAATAAATGATCTGCTATGAACATATATAAGTTTGAGTTGAATACCTACACTGGAACAGCCTTTGATCATTAGTGTTGCAGCAGGATAAAACAAGGAGGAAAATGCTATTTTAATACCACTGGTACATTTTCGTAACCTGTTTTCCTGTTCATAAGAACCCTTGTACTGTACTATCATTTATAGTGGTAGTGCTCTTGCTGTGACAAATATAAAAGTGGATTTTTGTGTAATTCGCAAATTATTTTATTATTATTATTATTTTATATATATATATATATATATATAATTATATATATATATATATATATATATATATATATATATATATATATATATATATAATATATATATATATATATATATATATTTTTTTTTTTATACAAAATTTATTTTATCTACTGTCTGAAGATACTTTAAGCAGTATTTTTCTGCCTTGTATAAAAAGAATTATAGCAATGTATACTTGAGTTCAGTGTCACTATTGTTATAATAAACAGTCCATTTTGCCACAGGCATTTCAGGTTTCATATGGAAGCTGAAATATCCTACGTGTATATTTCATTACTTTAGGGTGAGTGATTAAGTCTTAGCTTTCTCAAAACCAAGGTCAAGGTTAAAAGGACTTGTATTTTTTTATATAACTTTCAGTTGAGGAAATACTTAAAAACAGTCAGGAATTGAAGTGTTGTTATGCCCTTCATGGTTAGACAACTAAATGGGATAGATGTGTGAAGGTAGTGTCAATCCATTTTCCAGAAATGCCCAACACTGTACAGATGCATGGATTTGGGATGAGCAGTGTGAATTCCAACTTGGCTAAGGGTATGTACTAAGTGATGACCTGGAAGGATATGTTAGAGAGGAATTTTTTGAAGGTGCGTCTGTATATTATCGATATTTATGAATCCAGAGGGAGGATATATCAGGGTGGATAATAAGGTAATATAGCATCATCTGAGTATGTTTAGGACTTTATGTTAATGAACTGCAGATCATCTTTGAAGATGGCCTTTCTTACTTAAAGCCGATAACAATTTCTATGACCCACGATTCTTTCTCTGCACATCCTCTCCACCACTGCAAATCATGCTGATGTCGCAGGGTCTGCCAATTTTCCATTGCAGTCAATCCTTTACTAGCTATCGCCACCACCTCTTTACCTCCTGTTGGCATGACCAGCTCTAGCTAATAAATCATCCATACTCATAGACTGTATCCTATCTGTTGTAATTCCATTGCTATCCGGTCCAGGAATCCAGTCACAAACTCTTAAAAGTTTACAGCTTTCTTCAAGCCTTCGCCAGTCCACCCAGCTAACCCCTTTATATCATTAGCAAATACATTTACTGTACTTGTTCTCCTAACCATCGTGCCCTTTTAAACCTTCCAAAAGCATGACACATAGCTTGTGTAAAAGCTTCTTGCAGTCTGTGATCTTATCTACATTTTATGGATTCCATTCACACCTCAGATACAGTGTAATGCATCCCTTTCCAGAAACAAGTGTATAAAGCTAGCTAAATCTTTAATATCCTTCAACTTTGGCACTAAATCACCTTCTTTAACAACGTAACATCTCAGCTCCCATCACTTAGACTTAATTATTTTGCTACTCAAATCCCCTTTGCTGCCATGACACTTCATGGGCCTAGACAGCTTGTTGTATTATAAAAAAAAATGGACAGAAAATTCACTACTTCCACTGGCAACAGGTACAGATGATAAAAATATGCACTATGGATTACTGCACTGACGAAATAAATAATCCAACCTGAGTAGCTAAAGATATAACCACAAATCAGGACACAATGTACGAGTATCAACTAATGACATTCCGGGCTAGTCTCTCCTCTCACTGACTTAGGTCAATGCCCTGCTGCACAACGCTCTCGAGAAGGCTTCCTTCATTCGTCTGTTAACACATCACTACACCACTCAAGGTCACTAATCTAACTTATAAACTAACCAAACAGAATAACTAATCAAATCCGACCTATTGCTCTAACCTCCTCTATTGCTAAGTTTTCGAAACTTTGCTCAATGCTCACTTCTAGAAACGCCTTGAATCTAACTCACTTATTTCCGATCACCAGTACGGCTTCCGCAAGGCAAGATCCACTGGTGATCTCCTGTCCTATCTAACTCATGTATGGTCATCTTCTCTGAGGAACTATGGGGAATCCTTTGTCGTCGCCCTTGATATCTCTAAGGCTTTTGACAGAGTCTGGCACAAGGCTCTGTTGGCCAAACTCCCTGCCTATGGCTTTACCCCTTCTTTCTGTTCTCTGATTTCCAGTTTTCTTACTGACCGTTCTATATCTGTAGTTGTTGATGGCGCGACATCTAGCCCTTTCTCTGTTTCCAGTGGTGTTCCACAGGGCTCTGTTCTTTCACCTACTCTCTTCCTTCTCTTCTACAATCCCCATCTTCCTCTCTTCATGCCTTTGCCGATGATTCTGCCCTTCACTTTTCTTCACAACCTTCATCTGTTACTCGTTTCACTCTTTCTTCTACTCTTGACTCCGATTTGCAGAGAGTATCTGAATGGGGCACTCAATATTTAGTTAAATTCAATGCCTCCAAGACACAGTTTCTGGCTATCTTTATCTTCTTCTCCTCCTGATAACCCTATTGTCTTCGAAACTAATGAAATTTACCCTCTTAACTCTATCAATATATTAGGAATCCATATAGCCTCTAACTTGTCTTGGAGGAATCACATAATCCAAATTTCTAAATCTTCATCCAAAACTTGGGGGTTATGTTTCGTTTTCGTTATTACTTTTCCTCATTGCAGTTACTTAAAATTTACAAAGGTCTTATCCGCCCCTGCTTAGAATACTGCTCACATCTGGGGTGCTTCTTCCTTTACTTATCTTCTTGATAGGGTTGAATCTAAGGCAGTCAGACTCATTAATGATCCTTCTCTTACTTCTAACCTGGACTTTCTCTCTCTTCGCCGTAAGGTATCTTCCCTTTCACTTTTGTATCGCTACTACTTCCATCGCTGTTCTGATGAGTTGACGAGTTGCATCCCTCCTCCACTGCTGAGGCCGCGTAACACTCGCCAAGCGGTCTCATCTCACAGGTACTGTGTGGAGATTTGTAGCTCGCAAATTGGTCGGTGCAGCGACTGCTTCTTCCATCTACCTCCAGACTCTGGAACTCTCTTCCTCCTTCTGTCTTTCCTAATTTTTATGACCTTTCATCCTTCAAAAAGCAGATCTATCATCATCTCAGAGCCTAGTCCTCCATATCTCTGGGTCCTCTTTACTTTGACTGTTTTTTTCTGTCTGTCGTTTTCCTTTGTGTGACATTACCTCATCTCTGCCTTGCCCTTAGCCATTTTCTTTTCCTTCGTCCTGGTATTTTCTCGTGCCCGGGCCTTTGTTGATGAGGGCAGTTTCTGCCTGTCCCGGTGTCACTCATTAAAAAAAAAAAAAAATCAAAGTAATACGGGGTATACCTTCCGATACTCTGTGACAAAACCAAAGATTACAAGAATTTAAAAAAAAAGTACTAATAAATATCAACTATGCTAATTTACACCACACTTACTATGCTTTGTTATTGGTATTTGACAGGACAGGAAAACACAAGAAGGTACCACGTTTCCATTAATACATTAGTGTATTTTAGAATGTATTCCGCCTTGAGAGGCCTCCTTCCTCCCTTTTATTTTGCAGTGCACATGATAAACCATTCGTACATTTATGGAAAATTACGACAGCACTCCTAATGAATGGCAGTGGATTTGCTTTGGCCTTTTTATATTCAAGTTTTCTCACCTATCACATGTAGAAATCTCATGGAATTTCAAATTTGCAATAGCTTGATGTTAAGCATCCTATGATGTGTTGCAAATAACCACCAAAGAGGCCTGAAAAGAAACTATACTGTAATTATTCCCTTCCAATGGAAATTGAAGCATGTAAAGATAATCATCTTAATGCAGGTGTATATATATAATTTGCCATTCATTCCCCTGAGGGAGAGGGTTAGAATTCTTCCTCCATGTTCCCCACTGTGTCGTAAAAGTCGACTAAATGGGGCATACCAGGGGAACTGGGAATCCCCTCTTCAGTATTGTATTCCTACACAGCCAAGAGATGTAGGGGTATTCTGGCAGGAGAGATCCAGCAAGAACCCTAGTAATTGGATCTCTGAATATGCGTGGTTGTGGTGTAAGTGAATTTAAGAGGAAGGAGATAGTGAGTAGGTTTGTGGAGAGAAAGATGGATGTGCTTGCAATGAGTGACACTAAGATGAACGTGAATGATGAGGTAACATTTGGGAGTGTAGTAAGTAGGTTGTCTGGGGTTGAGAGAGGACGAGGAGGAGAGCGAGTTCCTCTGTTGGTAAGTGAAGAGAGGAGTGTTGTGTGGTAGATTAGAAGGAAGTATCTCGAATAGTAGTGGCTAACATGAGACTGGGATGCGAGGTTTGGCTAATTGTGAGCGCATATGGCCCTAGCAGTGAAACAAGTGAGGAAAAAAGATAAGAATTGTGGATGAAACTGAACGAGTGTTTGGAACACTTGGGAATGAATGTGAAAGTGGTGTTGATGGAAGATTTAAATGCTAAGAGTTGGGAATGAGCCAGTGTATGGTGTGATTGGGAAGTATGGAGTACCTGGTAGGAATGAGAGTGGTGGCAAAATGACAGAAATGTGTATTTAGAGAGAAATATTGATTGTCAAAACTGTATTTAAAAAAGAAGGATGTGCACAAGTATACATTGGTCAGAGTAGATAATGGCAGAGTAGTTGACAGAACATTAACGGATTATGTTGTGATGGACAGGAGGAGGATTTAGTGAGTATTGGATGTGAATATACTGAGAAATGCTTGTGGTGGAATATCTGATCATTATTTAGTGGAAAGTAGATTGAGAGTGAGAGAAGAGTGGAGAAATGAGAGAGGAAGAGAAGAGCTAAAAGTTAGTGAACTTGATAAGAAAGAGAAAGACTGTGAGTATAAGGCTAGTCTGAGGAATGTAGTGAAAGAGAAAGTGGAGGAAGGAGTAGAAGAAGAATGGGGTTGTTTCAAGGAGGAAGTTATGAAGTGTGCAAAAGGAGACTAACAGGTGGAAGTAAGAGGAAAGGTAGTGAATGGTGGAATGAGCAGGTGAGTGCAGTAGTGGCTGAAAACAGGCAGGCATTGGAGGTATGATTCCAGGTAGGTAATGTAGAGGCATATGAAAGGTATACTTCAAAGGAGTTTAGTGAAGAGCATGGTGAGGGAGGCAAAGAGAGAAGCGGATGTAAGGTGGAGTAGATGCTTGTCTGAGAATTTTGAAAGGAATAATAAGATGCTTTGGAAGGAAGTGAAAAGAATGAGCCAAGGTGAGTCTGGTAGGAAGGAGAGGATGAAAGGAACAGATGGACATTTGCTTGAAGACGAAATAAAGGTGAGAGAGATGGAATGAGTATTTCAAGGAACTGCTAAATGAGAACGATGATATAGAAGCAGAGATTATGGATGTGGGAAATGAATGGAGAATGCCAATTTTAAGAGATGAGAACGATAGAGCAATAACAAAAGAGGAGGCACATGTGGCACTGAGAGCAGGTAAATCATCATGGATAAATGGGTGTCATGTTGAATGCATGTTAAAAAGTGGAGAGGCATTAGTAGAATTGACGTTTAGGTTGTTGAATGTATGCTTCAGGAAAGAGAGGGTCCCAGTTGACTGGAAGAGTGTATTTGTAGTTCCACTTTATAAAAGGGAAAGAAAATGCATATGAGTATACTAGTTTTAAAGGAATTAGTTATCGAGTGTAGTTGGTAAGTTATATTTAAGTGTTAATCAAGAGAATTAGGAAAGGTTTTGAGAGACTGATTGGGGGAGAACAGTGTGGGCTCAGAAGAGGAAGAGGATGTGTGGATCAGGTGTTTGTGGTAAGACAGGTGTGTGAGAAGTTCTTGGAGAAAGGTAGGGACACGTTTTTGGGCTTTTCTGGACTTAGAAAAAGCGTATGACAGGGGTGATAGAGAGGCGCTTTGGAGTGTGTTACGACTGTATGGAATTAGTGGAAGTTTTGCTGAATATGATCGAGTTTTTACATGAACTGTAGAACATGTGTGAGAGTCGGGAATGGTATAAGTGCTTGGTTTGAGGTGAATGTAGGTTTATTTCTATTTGCGGATGATACTGCCATGGTGACTGATACTGAAAATAAACTGAATCATTTGATGACTGAGTTTATTAGGGTGTGTGAAAGAAGGAAATTGCTCGTGCATATTGGTAAAAGTAAAAGTCATGAGATGCACGGGAGTGTTAATGCTTGCAGATTGAATGTAGGAGTGAATGGGGAGTTGCTTGAAGAAGTTGAGAGTTTTAAGTAATCTGGGGTCGCATGTATCAAGGAGTGAATGAGAGGATGCGGAGGTAAGTCATAGAGTGAAGGAATTTTTTGCACTTACTAGCTCAGTTAACTGTGATGGACGGGTGTGAGGAGGCTGCCATGTGATGAAGTGGTGGGAGTACACCAGCTGCGACTGTCGGGCCTCATTGCAGAATATTCTTGCTTGCCTAATTAGTGGGTGACCCAAACAAGGTGGAAGGAGGGAAAATGTGACACCCCTTAATCCCCAAGGAGCTAAGAGTAGTAGTTGATATGTGTATGGATCATTGTGAATGCGTGTTTCTTGACTCGGCCACCCCTTACAAGACGGACTAAGGGGATGTGTATATATGCACAATTCACTTGTCCCTTTTCTCACATGATTGTTTAGAATATTTTTAATATTCACTTACTGATATATTTTTTCTTTGCAAGCAATTAATTAACCACATTGTGAACCAAGCTGAATAAGGATGTTTCACTACTGCAGTGAAGCTACTGTGAGGCTCCATTGCTTCACCAACCAACAAAGTATAAAATCTCAAACAAATAAGGATAAGGCTTATTCTCGGAGGAATTGTAAACCTCTGGAAATCAGCTTTCGTTATATTTTACTGTTATTCTCATTTTGCGTTGTTGAGTATTTGCGGATCATTATATGTGTGGATGGATCACCAATAGAAGATATATATAAACAATGGTTGCATAAAGGTAAATATATCAAGTCTGAAGATACTGAGAATTCACAGTTTTACTTTACATAAAGTTTGCCTGATTAAAACTAATAAAAAAAAAATTATAATAGTGTAGAAATAGGGATATTCGGTTGAACTTTAGTATACGAATGGTAAGATTTCACAACTTTATATCATATCTTATTCTAAACTGTAGAGGAATAGTCTTGATCATAGGTGTATAACTATTTTGTATTCCAGGTGATCACACACTCCATGCAGTTCAATATGAAGGTCTCACTCAACGAAAATTAGGTAAGTTTGCGTATTAACAAGCAGTTCAAGTGGTTGTGTGTTTGATCTTAAAGCTTAACTGGCATTACAATAGAAATTACCACTTTTGAGTTACCATCATTGAAACCTTATGTGAAGTTCTACAATTAAATGTGCTTACAATATTCAATGCTGTATATTCAGATTTTATTCCTGGTTTCATAATTATGTGCATATTCTTAGCTATCAGTACACAGGATTGCTATATCATAACAACTTATGTTAATTTACGTTTGGTAAGCTAGTTATGTACCTTAATAGGATAAATATGGGAATTTATACGTTAGTATAGATCATTTGAGAATTGGTGGCATTTCTAGTCTCTCGAATATACAACAGCCGCTCTCAGATATTGCTTGTATTTAATAATTAGCCATAAATTTATTTGCGTGATTTTTACCAAAGCAACAATCATGAAGTGAATGACGTGAGATTTAGACGTATATATATATAAAAAAAAATTACTATGAGATGAGATATAAATATGAATTATGAAGGGATACATAAAACAAATCTTAACCGCAGGTTGAATATTAATTTGATCATCTAATTCAACAGATGTTTTGTCAGAGTTTATTGATGTCGAAATCTCTGTAAGTAATGTCATGCTGGAGGTAAAAATAGATAACAAGCAGGTAAGTCTGGAGTTAACACATGAAAATATTACAAGTGTTGAATTATTAGTTACAAACTGCCTAACTTTTAAATGTAAACTTGCGATATAAAATGAGTAGTACAAAACTTATATATCCTGTAGTATTTAATGCATATTTTATTTATTGTGCTATCATCCACACATATTTTAGCCTAAGACTTGTTATGCTTGAAATTATTATTAGGATACAAGAGATTTTTATAATTAAGAGGAAATGTATAAAGATATTTGCTCAAACAAGACTTAAATCTTTACATTTATGGTTTTTTTTACATGTGTACATCAGATCGTTAATATATGCAATCAGGCTGAGAAAATATCTTCCAAAAATATCCTCAAAGGTGTTACATTAGTTGCTGCTCATCCTCACAGTGGCGAAGTCATGCTTGTATCGTCCTTCAAAACGGGAGAACCAGAAGCTGCTGAAAGATTAATAATAATTCTTAATAGTATTCAAGCTGGAAGACTTCTTATTTTAGCAGGATCTGTAAGTGTTGTCATTAGTACTTACTGATATAATGAACATGAAAATTTAATGCTCTTGATAGAAATTACTATATTTGCTTAAGAATATCACAATGCAACACTTTTTTTTTTTTAAGATTGTGACACCAGGACAGGCAAAAAAAAAAAAATACCCCCATCAGGCCTGGGCACGAAGAAAACATAAAGAGAAATAGAGTTGGGAATGTTGTGACTTGTCAGATGTGAAGGGATAATAAGACATGTGTAACGAATACCCAAGAATATTCGGTGGTGATGTAGACATAGAAAGAGAACCATAACTGAAGAAAGATTTAACGTCAAACTGTCCAGAACAGACTTATCTAAGTCCACAAGACCCTTCAGCTGTAGTAGCACAACGGGCGGTTGGTGCCATTGGCCAACTTTCTGCTATTTTAAGTAATTAATTATTTAAAAAGTTTTTTAGCAAATATGTTAAGGATTCGTGGAGACTTGGTGAAATGTGCACTGCCATATGTTTCTCTCATGGTACAGGGTGATTGGAAAACTTACGTTAGCGAAGAAGTGAATAGATCTTTGGAAGAATACTTAGGTGGATGGTGGATTGCTGAAGTCAGTTATGGGGAAATGTGGGTTGGCGTAGGATCAGTCAGTGGTCCTCTATGGGCAGAAGGCGCTACTACATTGAATAATTATACGGGGATGACTGCATCGAAACCTCTGAGAATGGCAGTTAGTATCCCCAAGTCTTTTACTGGTAAGTCACTTAGGATTTATATTCAGAATTACAGGAAAGGGGCAACTATTGTCAGATACTTGGTTGAAGTTATGGTACCAATGCATGTCTGTGTCATAAAACTATTTGGGTATAATGGCTACAGGCTATTGCTCACACATTTTCTTAAAACTCTCTGTCATAAATCATATCATTACAATATTCATTTACCAAACTTTTGTGGTAAAGGTGATGAATATCAGTAGATATTTTTCTTTCCTAATAATAATTCAACTATCTATGCTTCAACTTAATACCCTTGAGTAAACTCGCTTCCCTTGCTGTAACTGTGAATGTAGTATTGGTTTAGCAAGGTATATCATATATGTAAAAAGATATTTGAGACAACTAAAATGTCTCAAAATGTGTAGCACAACTACAAGACATACATACATACACGCAATTAGGTAATTATATACTATGGTTGGGGAAGGGGGGTAGAGGATCCTGGGGGTTGTAGGGGGGAGAAGCTCTTAGGAGCCTAAAACAAAAAGTAAGTAACCTGGATGATAAAATTCGGAATATGGATAAAGAAATGAAAAAGAATGAAACATTTAGAGAGATAACAAGAACTTTAGAGAAATCTAACAAGACACAAGGGGAAGAGAGAAAAGAACTAGAAAATGGATAAAATGGCTGGAAGGGGAAAAGAATGATTAGAAGTCAGTTTTCTAGTCAAGAAGATAACAACAAACAGATGAGTGACAGCCTGAATGATTTAAATGGTAGTTCATTGCTCTCTTCTGAGAGAGACGAGATTGCAGCTTGGAATGTCCAGATATAGGGAAACATCGAACAGTTTAGAAAAGAGTTCAGGAGCTGAATACAGAACATGAGGTCACTACAAGAGTCTGTCCAGATGCAGTAAAGCAAAATATGGCAGTAAAAGAGGCAGTGATGGAGGTGGCAATGGAAAGAGTAAATGCGGTTGACTATAAAGCAATAGTAATAGAAAAATTGGAAGATGTTGTGATTGATAGGGCTGATCCACTGATCAAACAGGCACTTGATAAAGAGAAGTCAGTGGTAATCTCAGGCATAAGTGAATCCAAGGAGTCAACATGGCAAAGGAGACTTGAACATAATAAAGCTAATGGTTTTAGACCTGATAAGGAAACTTGGAGTAGTATCTGATCCAGAGAATATTGTAAACATTCACCGCATTGGTAAATATTCTAGGGAGGGAAAGGCAAAAATAATGACAGTAACCTTTGAGAGAGAGACACATGCAGAAAAACACTGATGAGGGTAAGAAACCTAAAAGACCTTCAAGAATTCAGAAGACTGTTCATGAAACCATATAGAACACAGGAAGAGATATATATGATCAAATGCTTCTTGCATGAAACTAGAAGGTTAAATGAGGGAAACAATGAAGAGAAGAAAAATTTTTGCTTCAGAGTTCTTCCAGCCAAAGGGAAGACTTACAGTCACTCGAAGCTAGGAGAATGAGGGGGTTATGGTGACGGTTTTTAAATTTTTTCATGGTTTTGACAGTGCATAGGGATCGAAATTTTGATATGTCTGCCTCTAGAACTAGGGGTTATAGAATGAACTTCTTTGCAGGATGTAAGGAAATACTTTTGTTTTAGTGTAAGGATAGTTGATGATTAGTATTCGTTAAGCGAGGAGGTAGCTAATTGTAACTTAATTAATGTATTTAGGGACAAATATGATAAGTATCATTTAGTATAAAAATGGAACCGACCAGGAGACAGTGAATTACGATCATAACGCTCTTTTCAGTAAGCACAATTGGGTAATTATAGTGTAGGCGAGGCATCTCATCTACCTTGGTAACTGACGTCTGTAGCTGGTGTATCCCCAACAGTTATTCTTTTGGCAACCAATCCATTATGGTCTGCATCATAGAGCAGGCGAAATAAATGTCATACCAAACGACAATTGAAAAAAAAATATTAAAATTTTCTCATCAGAATCTATAATTCCTTTAGGGCTTCATTGCAAATGGCTCAATAATTCTGCCTTTAAAGAACGTGCCACATTCTGCAACACTTATGAAGGCTATGGCGAACTGTGTGACTGTGATGCTGATTCTATCATATCACCTGAAAATGCCGTAAGTTTTATTTGGCCTTTCTTAAGATTAATCAATCGTAGTATACTTTTTTCACATGCACTACTGAAAAGCATTTCTAATCAAAATCATATCTTTGCTGGTTCTAATATATCTCTAAGGTGTGTAGACTGATTATCTTAATATTCATATATGAGGCTATAAAGATAGAATGCCATCTTGGCTTTTCTTTTCAATTACGTAAATGATTAGGTGTTTCTAACAATGTTTTCCTTTACTAAGCCTCTGATGGATATGAAGGAGGAAATTCCGATTGTGATAGCTACCTCAAGACATCAGTTTTCAGTTTACAGGTAAGTAAAAAAAATCTGTAAACTCTAATATAGACGGTCATATATAATTGCTGACGTTGATGAATGTTAAAGTAAGGGCTATTGAGGAAATGTGCTTAGTGCTTAGAGGCATATAGATTAAGTAACTTTACAGTAAATTATACATACACAATCGTCATGTAGTATTGTGCCTATGTATATAATATATCAGTGGAAGATGGTATCATATTCAAGAACACTGTTGTTTCTTACAGACAACTTCACCAGCTATGGTCTCAAGCTGGGGGAAGACATACACCCGTCTTACTTTCTGTTGATGGGTTACAAGAAGAAGGCAAGCAATTTGCAAAGGTAAAAAGCACAGAGTTTATATCTCTTGGGTTTATCTAGTTTCCAAGTTGAGCTGGAGGGGGTTTTGATTTTTGAGCTAAAAAGTAATTTGACCTCTTACCCAACTGTGATGGAGCTTAAAATAGGTGTAGTAAGAGAGTAAAATTGTTGCTATGAGTCTTATAATAATGGTGAATTTAAAATTGGAGATGCATGCCATTTTACTGCATACAGTGATTCTTATGCGTATATATGGTGGAGTTATGATTGTATTTAAATGTTTAATTTATGTAGGGATTGCTGTCTTTTTTTATTCATGACTGTTTCTTGATAGGAAGGAGTAAGAGCTCAAATAGTGGTGAGGACCTTTAGGAATATGATAATGGTCCACAGAAATAATTTAAGAAGCAGGTTATGATGCTCCATACACTACTTTAGTATGTAAAGTAAGAAGGGTGTACAAGAGTGCAAGAAGACCCCCCACACTCATATCCCATGAGTGTGCTTTCCATTTTCATAAGTGGTAGTTTATTGATTTATGTCATGGTAGAGAAGTTGTCCCAGAAGCATTTTCTGCAACGTCAAAGATCTCCCTCAACTTTTGCTTTTCTCACAAGTGCTCTGTTAAGGTGCGTAAGTATTATTTAAGAGGTTGCCATCCAAACATGCTCTACAATGTTTCCTCTTCCAGATTTTAAATTCCATTGCAATATATGAAGTACCCTGTATTTCACTAAACCATTCTTGTTCTCACTCAGTATCATAATCCTGTCCGCTAGGCATTGAATTACTTGAATACCACCATTTTTAGTGCCTAAATTATATACCTATCAAATGAGATGGGTATTACAGAGATTTCGTTAATATAAATATCTTTGTTGTAGGTGATGGGTATACCAGCTGTCTTTCACAAGAGTCCTGCATCTGTTGGCACTATCAGTCGCATTAGTGAACACATAAAATTTTCCATATGGCATGGGTTTCAGCTTTATCCTAACGCTAGTAAACTGATAATTTTGGAAGACGACTTGTTATTGTCTCCTGATCTTATAAGGTAGGCAGAATAGAAAAACTTTATTGATAAGTCTTAAGCAATAGAACATGTAATCTCCATTTATATACATAATCTTTAAATAGCAGCATGAATGGGATGACTTGTAATTTTTTTTTCAAGATTATGCCTTGGAATACTCTTTTATTTGATTTTAAATGAATACTTTTTTATGTTACCTTCAGTTATTTCCATCAAACTGCACCACTTTTGCAAGAAGACAACAGTATATTCTGTATCAGTGCTTTCAATTACAACAGTTTTGCTCCAACTGCTGTAGATACATCAAAATTATACCGTGAAAAAGTTATTCCTGCCTTTGGATGGATGTTGACGCGTGAAATGTCACATGAACTCCTACCAGAATGGCCTTCAATTAGCACGGTAAGTTTTACCCTTTCAAGATTAACATATTCTGTGAAGATAATTGTCAAGTGTTAGGTGCAAGCTTTTTCACACTTCTTAATATATATATTGCTGTATGTTGATACCTATCATGTTTAATTTTTTTTGTAAAATATGATGCCATTTCCTGCCGAAACTAACGGGGTAACCTCAACTGGACAAGGAAAGCTAGGCATCTGTACATCATCCTGCTCATCTTCACTTCTTTGTCTGCTGTTATCTAGAAAGAAAAATATGTAAAAACTTTCAGGGAGGATGTGACTGCCAGCCCTTCTCCTCCCTATCCTTTTTAGTCAGCGCTTATACAAAATATACTCGGACAGAAACCATTCCCTCACATTGAATACCCATTATTGACAAATGGAAACACAGTTGAATCAAAGCTTATTTGGATTAAAAAAAATACCCTTCTAAATGGCTTTTTAATACCAAAAGCATGGCATCATCTGTTTTCATACCTTATGAGTGTTCACACCACATATTTATGAAAATTATATGTCCATATTTAGTGCAAAATGGCATCAAATTTATTTCATTATTATGCATTAAAGATTGCAGATTGGGACGTATATCTCCATCAGAAAGTTCAGAAAGGCCGAAGTGTCATTACTCCCGAAGTTCCTCGTACTTTTCATAATGGCCATGGTGGACTACATGTTAACGGATGGGAACAGGTTGTTCATTATAATCCACGTCCACTTAACTTAGATCCTTACGCAAGAGTTAACATTTCATAGTGAGTGAAGTAAATGTTAATGTCTTTGTTTATCTTGAAGTTAATGGAAATGTATATATGATTTTTTTGTTTCAAATGAAAAGCATTATATGAAGTATAATTAATATCTTTTTGTGATATAAAAAGTACATTAGTAGTACAGCCTGGGTCAAATATGTATTTCCTTAACATCTTTTCTCTTTAGTCTCAGCTTGGTTTCATATGAAGCCTTCTTAGAAAGGGAATTGAGAACTGCAACTATTTTGGAAATTGATGAGCATCCTTGCATCAAGAAGTATGTACCAGAGAAAAAGGTATTGTGAAAACAGAAGATTTTTACTATGTACCTCCAAAATGCAAGGAGGATTGATAGTTACTTACAGAACTCTCTTATGATAGGACTTCTGTGACTGTAAGTGTTATTGTACTTTTAACTTTTATACACATAGAAGTAATTGGTACATGCTTCCGAAATTTTGTTTTATAGATGTTGAAGAAGTAAGGAAGTTTTTCACAATGAATTTTTTCTTTTTAAAGACGGAAGAAACTCCAATAGATACTTTCTCATTTACTATTTTTTGTTCTCTGTACTTGTATGTACAGTGAACTATAGAGCAAGCATTAATTTTTGCTTGTTTGTATATTGAAATATTGTTTTGTATAGCAAGTATGATAGAGTTTTTGTAAATTACCATTTTCTCTTCTAGTCCTCAGTTTTGTTACTGATTTGAAAGTGTTTAGGTTTCCTATGCTGTATACCAAACTTCTTAAAAAGTATTTTTCTGAATGTTTCCATGCATCACGTTAAAAGTTTTCTCTAATGGAGGCATAGCTAAACTGGTTTCGAGTTACTCTCAATAAAGAGATAGAAGTAATAGTTTTAATTACATACTTACAGTATTATCCATTTTACAAGCTCTACCGGCCGATGGGGGATTAGCCTCAGTGACCAGAGACTTCAGAAGAATCACTGTATTAGAGTTAGCAAGGCATGTGTATTTACCTAATTGTGCTTACATGAAAGAGCCATATGCTCGTAACTCTTCATCTCCTGGTTGGTTTCATTTTTATGGTTAGTGATAATTATCACATTTGTCACTAAAACTATGATTGCCGTTACCAATTACTGCTTCCTCACTTAGCAACTACCAATCATCAACTATTCTTACACTAAACCCTACTTCCATTTAGCAAGTAAAGAAGTATTCTTACTAAGTATCAAACTATGACCTCTAGCTCTAGAGCCACCCATATCAAATTATCGCTCCCTGCCAGTTCATCCAAAACAATGAAGGAATTTACAAACCGTAACCATATCCCCCTTTCTTCCTTCTAGATTCAAGTAAAGGCAAGCCTAGCTCTCTCAGCCTTTCCTCATAACTGAGATTAAATATCTTCGTCACCAGTTTCATTGCATATTTGAGCTTTTCCATGTTTAATTATATGCGTTTTCAAGTGTGAATTTCAAAAGGTTGCTGCATTTTCAAGCTTCGGCCGTACCTATATTACAAAACTATTTCTGAATATTTCCTTTTCCATGTGCCTGAAAGCACAAAAGATTTTTTTATGGATAACACATTGTTACAGCTGCTAATATCACAAAGAATTTCCACTAACAGCATCACGTGTTCTGACGTCATTGAGACATGATGTGGGGAGTGAGTGGTATCCTGAACGTCCAATGTAATTACCAAATTGTACTTACGGGAAAGAGCAATATTCTCGCAACTCCCCGGCTCCTGGTCGGTTCCATTATTACACTCCGTGATACTTATCATACTTGTCCTTAAAAGTATGGACTGAATTAGCATTAACTATCTCCTCGCTTAGCGAATACCAAGCATCAACTGCTCTTACACTAAAAGTGCTTCTTTACTTCTTGCAAGGAAGTTTTCTTATGAAGCTTCAGACTATGACCTTTAATTCAAGAGCCAACCATATCAAAATATCGATCCCTATCCAGTCTGTCATAACCATGAAGAAATTTAAAAACAGTTACCATATCCCCCTCATTCTTCTAGTTCCAAGTGATGGTAAGTCTAATTCCCTCAGCCTAACCTTACAACTGAGATTGCGAATTTCTGGCACCAGTTTCGAGGCATGTCTTTGAACTTTTTCCAGCTTAATTATGTGCTTTCTCAAGTGTGGATTCCAAATGGGGGTTGTATATTCAAGCTTTGGTCTCACATGAGTTACATAAATATTTCTGAAATTTCCTTGTCCATATGTCTGAAGGCTACCCATACGTTTGCTAAGAAAGCATATGCTGCCCTTACTATGCCATTTATATCCATTTCTGGAGAAAAATCTGGCAGTATGTTTACTCCTAGATCTCTCTCATTCTCCGTTTCTTGAGGTTCTGGCCCTGCTGTTGAGTATCAAAGCTTGGGCTTTCTTGCACTTGTACTCATTATAATTACCTTACATTTTGATATACTGAAATTCATTAGCCACTTTTCTTATTACCCATGGAGACTATTTAGGTCTTCCTGAAGTTCTCTACCATTGTTCTCGTTTCTTACTTTCTTCACAATCTTTGCTTCATCTGCAAACATATTCATGAATGAATTCCCAGACTCTCGTAGGTCATTTACGTATACATTGAACAAAAGTGGCCCTAAAACTGAACCCTGTGGAACCCCATTACTAACCCTTCTTCATTCAGAACCTGAGTGTCTTAACTGAACCCTCTGGTCCTTCCTTTGTGTTCTTTACGTCAATGCTGAAGATGGTGGGTGCATGTGTATACACGTTATATCCTTTTATATTTTAACCCAAAAATTAATATGTTCTTGTGTTTTTCTAGGACTTTTATTAAATTCAAGTATTTATTTAATATAATTACTCTATGTATGATCTTTATTGGATGTTCCCCACGGATATAACAAAGTTAAAAATTAGAGATTAATATTTAGTCATATTTTACGACAGAACAGGTAACCAATAGTTCCATATTCCACAAAGAAGTCATGAATTCATACCCAGTATAAAAAAACAATGAAGAGGGGCAGATATTAAGTTCATTCTTACCTTATAAGAGCAGAAACCATTGGACATATAATCTTGCAGTGATGGCGTGACTTACTGAAGAGAATAATCATTACATGGAGAAGATTTGTGAGGTGGATACGCATTGCAGTTGCTCCTCTCTAGGATCCTTCACACCTTCATTGATTTCTATCCTTGTCTTAGATTCAAAATCAATGAGGTGCAGCTATTGTTTCAGGATTATCCTAGTCCTCAATAGAGTGTCGAGAGTCATTAAGTCTCTTTCAGGATGTGATATTGTGACTAATATATTTCCTCAAACTCTTTAATAGATGAAATTTTTTTACTCATTGTATATCTTAGTGTTTGGAAAGATTTTTTATCTATAATATCTTATTCCCACCTTTAATTATATATTTAGTCTATTTTTTCAGGAGAGATTTGTGTACAGTATTTAGCTTGGAATCTAAGTCCATTCGATATCATGAGGTTATAGTACCATCCAGATCTGTCTTACTAGCAAACTTCGCTTCTTGGTAAAGCAATGCGCTTAGGTCAGACATTGAGACGGAAAACCTCTCATTTAAATGAAATTCTACTTATTAAGCCATACTTGAATTAAATGCGTTAATAGTGATATACCATTTGAACTTTTTGTGAGTAAAGCACTAGGATGGGCAAAGAAATTGCCCTCATCGGACCCGGGCACCAAGAAAACGAGAGAGTAATTAGGAATAGAGATGGAGATAGTTGTAACTTGTCAGATGTGGTGGGATAGTAAGAGATGTGTACCAAATATGTCAGAATATTCTGTACAGATGCAGGAATAGGTAATATATATATATATATATATATATATATATATATATATATATATATATATATATATATATATATATATATATATATATATATATATATATATATATATATATATATATATATACAGTAGTCTCCGTAGGTAAATGGTAGCATCCGTGACTCTGTGTCGGCAGGTCGAGGGTTCGCGCCCCGTCACGGACTGAGGTTAGTAAGGGCATACACTCAGGCTAATGATTACACATGCCAAAACAAGTCCTTCGCAAGAAGGCAGCCATCCTAGCCTTTAGTAGAAAAGGGAGTTCGAGACGTAAAACCGAATCATCATCATCATATATATATATATATATATATATATATATATATATATATATATATATATATATATATATATATATATATATATATATATATATATATATATATCAGTTACAAAAATATAATTAGAAAACATATACTTCCCATCACAAGCCTTTACTCATTTACATGATAGAATTTTATTACAAGTAGTGTTTTGATACCTTCTCTAAAACTGGAAACTTCAGCAGCCAATTCACAGAATATGCTTTGTATACCTGGAAAACTATTCTCAATGTCCAGACTTAGTATCAGTGGCAAGAGACAAACAGGCACAGGGAAGGACAAGGGCAATATGTATAGGGGTCCCACAGGTTTTAGTCTTAGTCCTGGGAAGTAAGAGTTAAGATTTTGCTCAAGAAAATAAAAAAGTACCGTGGGTAATTGTAGCAGAGAAAATACACCATTTGCAAGTTCTGTAGTTGCTGTGTCAAGCACGCTGTGATTTGTCTTCAGAAGAATGTTATTTGTTCTTATTACTGTTCAGCATATTAAATGTACACAACATGTTTGTAACTTTTAAAGATAGTAATTGACTGTTATAATTATCTAAATCCAGGTTGGAAGCTTTATCATTTACTATTCTGGAGGTACAGATGAAGAGGAAAATGTCGGGTATTATATAATCACCCTGGTATGTATACATTTGTTTTGGATATATGGTATTTATTCCCTAAGAATCTAGCAGGGGCAGTAGTATACCAAAGCATACCAAAGAGAATACTTTACTTGTATTCTCTACGTCTTAAGAGCTGACTGAAAGGGATATGCGAACAAAAGGCTGGCAACCCCATCCTCCTTGTAATTTTTTTTTTTTACTGCCAAACAGCTAGTTGAGTGCATAAGCATGAACAGGGCGTAATGAATCCCTACTGCCACCCTTTTTTTGATCATCTGTGGCCACCCTACTGACTTCAGTGGGATATGGTGTCATGGGAAAAAAATCATAAATATAAATCCATTTTGCTTCTTTGTTTCTTCCTTATAAAAATCAAGCATGGATATTAACCTAAGATTTTTCACATTGTAAGGAAGACCTAATGTTTTCACAGCATTTACAACATTTTACTTAGAATACAGATATATTAATTTTTTTCTGCTAAGTGATTGGAATATTAAATAATTTCTCTATTTCTTAGGCTTATAAATTGTTCCAGATTATAGGATTGTTAGATTATATATACCCAAATGTATAGTCTAAAGATAGAAAAATATTAATGCAAAGTAGGCATTTTGGTACTGTTCCAAATTTAATAAAACCACATTAAGTACTTGGCAATGCCTCAAATCTCTATTAATATAGTGTTATTTTTCTTCTAATAAGTGTTTCAATGGTTATGAGCAACGTTATGCAGAACATCATCGCATGATGCATACAATTGGATACTTTGGCAGTGCACTCTATATTATAGCATGTCCAGGATCATATTACTGGTAAGATAATAAAAGATATGTATGTTATGGTAGTAGAGGGGAAAGCATTCCACTTTCATTTTCACTATTCATCTTGGTAAGCAACCAAGATGGATAGAGGTATGGGGGAGGCAATCCATTCCATCTTTGACATTTTTCTTCTTGCTGGAAAACTACTGGCAGGGGACGCAGGCAAGGGCAAGCTATGTTAGAACTGCTTAATTGTTATTCCTACCGCTGCATTCACTGTGCTAACTTCATCAGAATGTGACATCTCAAATTAAAATTATAATATCTACTTTTTTACATTTGTAGAATTAATCAAGGTTAATTTTCGTTGTCATGAATAATATAACCACTTATCTCTGTCTTAACAGCAACATCAAATCAGAAGATTATGAACGTCTTGTATATAAGCCAACGGAAAAAGATCTGAAAATTACACTAGCCTTCAAACATAGACGACTGGAAAATTACACGACGCAACGGATACAAGTTAGATATACTACGCAAAATTTACAAGAGGAGGTGACAATGCAAAATAATATGATACAAGAACGTGTAATGGAAGCTCCTGATATATTAGAGGCAAAGAAATCTGTAATTCAAAATACACAATAGTGTTCCCCCATACCTCTGTGAAATGTACAGCTGTACTCGTGCCATTTTTTTTTTCTGAATTATGTGATACACCTTTAAAAAGATGAAACTTTTTCCTTCTTTGTAAGCAAAGGAACGACTTAGAAAATTATTTTTAATATACGAAACCCATAATACTACTTACGTTTCTTTGTTGCCTCTTCTCTTTTAAAAGATGTATTAAGTATTAACAGAAATTATATATGAGGAGGGTTACATTAAAAACTGTCTTAATTTAATAAGTTAAATTACTCAAAAGGAATCGCATGTGCCCGCCGATGTTACTACAACCTTGCAACACAACGCACCAATACAAAGTAGTTTCACAGAAAGACAAGTGTCTGAATACACCATAGATATAATATGTAAAATTGAAATGTAATTAAATCCACTGTGGAAATGAATAAAGACTTAACAATAAGTAGTACAGAATTTTATTGTTGTACCAGTAAATTTTAGGGCAGTTACCTACTTCATGCTGCTATTACCAGGTCTTCTCGCCAGGTTCGATTCAATCAGCATCCAAAATATATATAATATATATTTTGTGTTTGCTTTTTATTTTTAGTTAATGAACACTTAGTGTACACCTGTACTGGCAGGGGAGTAATGTAGTTTAGTCTTATATCATACTGTAGACTCTTGGTAGTATTCTTGCGGAGAACCCGATATTATTATTATTATTATTATTATTATTATTATTGTTATTATTAGTATTATTATTATTATTATTATTTTATATGCATCAGTGTAATATACTTTTGCAAATGTGGTAAAAAAAAATACTTTTCATTTCTAAATAGTAATTTCTTTTCTTGTACAAATATTATGCGAATTGCAGATATGATTTTGTGTAAATACAGAACATTACTATATAATAAAAATCTTTATTAGAGAGAGGGGAGTTTGGGTTATTGTTTTTGCCAGACTTGTAATTTTCGCAATGCAGTTTTCATAATAATTTACGTATTTTAGTATATTTCCCAAGCTTTATTCAATCCTAGCCCCCGATACAGATATATCATCAGGACCTGTAGCTTTATGGGCATCTAGCTCCATCACTGCTTTGCATACCTCTGTATGCAAAGATGATGTTCTCTAATACCAGCCCCTGACCTATTTATCTCAACAATCTGAGGGGCTGGGGTATTTTCTACTGCATACTGACTGAAATTCCTTGTTAAATTCTTCGCAGATCTCTTCATATGCACAAGTAAGATTTCCATCTGACCTCTTTAACTTTAAAACCTGTTTTTGACCATTTTCATACGGTAAAGTTGTGAAATAGTTTTGCATTTTCTTTAGCCTTTCTGGTAATATCCCTTTCATAATCTCTCTCTGCCTCCCTTCCTTTACTTTAGTAATCATTTCTTGCTCGTTTGCAAGACTGCCAGGCATTTATATTTTTCTCCTCCTGCACCTATTCCAGCATTTGTTTCTCCACGTCTAAGCTCTCTTAAACTTACTATTGAACCATTTCTCTCTGCCATGAATAACTCGCATTTTGTTGGAAGGTAAGCAACAAGTAACTATCTTCCCATATTTCTAACAAAAGATTTTGTACATATTTGTAGCTAAATAAGGTCATCTAGTCAATAACTGCAAAAAGGATGTGTGCATGCATGCATGCGTATGTAATTCATTCCTTTCTAGGCAGGAGAAATGTAGGACTGTTACCCTTTCGCAATGTAAGGATGATCCAGCTAATTGTGAAGTGACTTGGCCTGTAGAGTTGATAGGTGTAACAAACAACAAACACTAACACAGACCTTTTCATGTCTGAGTATATAATTCTACTAATAAAATGGGTTCGACCCTACCCAAAAGACCAACCAATGAGGGTTGCTATAGTCATGAAAATTCTCTGAAGAGGTAAAGAAAGAACACTTCTGAATAGAAAATATACAACGCATATATCATATTTAAAGAATATATGTTTGTACTATGTAGTGGTTAGAAAAACTACTTATTTGTGTATAAACTCTATTTATCAAATTAATTATCACAGATAAAAATGTGGATCTTAAAGTAATATGTCTTTGATAGTGATAGTAATCTAACAAATGCTTTTTTTACACACAAAATTCAATATCACAACATTAAAACTAATTACAAATTCACAAACTTAACCCACTAAGATTACAATATGGTAACAGTAGAGAAAACTTGAGCATCAAAAAGGCATTTTGTATGAAAATATCCAAAGACACACTCCAGATTATCACACATTTAACAAAGTGAGGTCACTGGATAAATAAAATGATACGTTTGTTGATTACAGACGGGATGTTGTAATGCAAAATGCATGATGACAAACTAACAGGAAATAAATAAAAACGATTTGTTGATAGTTCTTGACAACACATATTCCATAAAAGTACATTCAATACTTATTGCAGAAAACAAAAATAATTCCAGCAAGACTTCCTAATTACATATGACTAGTCATCATCTGACTTTACAAGTTTGCATTATTCCATTTTATCCTTAACAGCACTGGAATATAAATTTGACTCCTGCAAAAATTTCAAGCTGATTATGGTTTGCCCACTGTAAATTTAGTTTGTCTGCTAACAGGTTTTTGTAGTTGGTGTCGTTTTTCAAAATGGAGTGAGTGAGACATTGTGTAGGCCCACAGCAGTTTTCTTTACCCATGTAAGAGCCTTCATAGTCCTCTTTCTGAAGCTTTCAGGGTAATTTGCATCCTTTGGTAGAAAATCTTACTGATTCAATGTTGTGTTGCCATATTAGGGAAATTTAAAATCTAGGAGTGAAATTATCAGATAAGAGGAGTGGACTATGCAAAAGTAAGAATATGAAAGATACCGGTATGTGAAAAACTCATGGACAAGTGGAAAAGATATATGCAAAGTAGCAGCGAGCAACACCAGCTGCCGGTTGTTCAAAGGGTGTACAAAGTAAGTGAATAAGAAACAGAAAGCATTCTCCATCTAGCTAAAAGGATTGTTGAAAGAAACGATTCCATCTGACCTCAAATGTCCATGTGCTCTGAGAGGAAACTGAAAGTATGCTATCTCTAAGTTGGATGTACAGTTGAAAAGTATGGAAAATAACCCACGCACAATTTAGAACCTTTCTAACAATGTTGTTCTCATGAAGTAGCCACTACATAGAAAGCACAGGAATAGCATTCTATGGACTAATTCACAATGCTTCAGGACCCTCCTCTTTTATGATATTTGTGGGAAAACGTTTCCTTGTCTTGGAATATGACTTCTCTTAAGCAATTACTCTGCTTAAGTGAGAGCACCTCCTTTAAGGAAAAATTTATAAGGAAGTTAATGAATAACATACGGAGGGTGAACTAAAGACGAAAACGCTCCCTCTTATCTTTTCATTTTTAACATGCAAACTTCAGTTTATGCACATATAATACACGTAAATGCTATTCTTTTTGTAAATGGCATTTCAGTTTTTATAATCCAATGGGAAAAATTTGCAAGCATGTAGAATATACTAAATTATGATCGATTAATGAGCTTGTTTACAAGGTAAATATTACCATTGCCAAAGTATGTTGCAATTATATAGCTGATACACAAATTTTGAGTTATTTATACCAATGAATGGATCAGACTGCCTTAAACTTGTTCAAAAATATCCTTAGAGGCTTTTTAAATTTACGTGACCTCCGCAGTACTTGAAAATCAATGAAGCAATCAAAGTTTTGTGTTGGAGAGCACAGAAGAGGGTAAATGACAGTATTCAATAATATACCAATCCCACAAAGGAGATAACTTGTACTTATTCACATACACTTCCAGAAAAGAGAAAACATCATCTTCTAACTCTTGTCTTACTCAGTATCACTATGTATCAAAGCAACCCTTGAATTTAGATTAATGTATTTACTACTGTACTGATTTCAACACTGCACAGTTACTAGATATGAAACATACGTACTTCTAAATAAGTAGAGTATAAAGCATATCATTATCTTACATAACTTATTACAAGATCATCAGTACTCCTAGGAGTAAACGAACAAAAGAACTGCCAAAAAAGCATACTCTGCTTCCTTCATGGAATACATGATAAGAGGAATTGTGATCTCTTCCCATTAAAATATAAATACCATGAAAAAATTCCATGCAAGTCTGATGGCTAATGCAAGCTGCAACCAAAGAGCTTAGCAATAGTTACCAAGAGATTACAATAAAGGTCATTCCACCTCTTCATCCTCCTCCTCTTCGTTGACTTGCTCTTCCACATTACTGTTAGTCCACCATGAAACCAAACCCAGACCTTGGTCATTAATTGTGCCCTGTAAATGTAACAACTAATTAGAATATTGTTACGCAACCTTATACATCTAAAATCCCTATCATTATCATTATGTAATAGAGACATGGTCATAAAACAAAAAGCTTTAGTACACTCCATGAAGCATTCCTATTTACTTTAAACAATGTACATTTTCATTACAATGAATTCTTGCTATCATGTAAATACATCACTTTACTCTGGACTTAAGAATGGTGATATCTACTCCTACAATACAATCACTCACCATTCTTGTAAAAGAGTATGCAAGCATATGGCAGAAAACAAGCTATTACAGGTAAAGAGATCAGAATAATATAATTATGGATTACAAAGTCATTTTTTAGTGTTCTTAATATTGTGCTTAAAGCATGCATTTCAGTTATTCAAGTGTATTGCAGCAGATAATTTCCTTTTCATGGAAGATTACTACTTTGTCCTCAATACCTGGCTAAGTTACTAGCTTAACTAACCCTATGAAATGTCTAAACTTGGAAATCAAATTTTTGCGTGGATTAAATGTGAGGTATTGTTCACTATTTATATGCAGGAACTAACTTTAAACTAATAAATTATTAAGCATATACTTTCTTTTTTAAGTTGAGTAAGGCTACTATGCTCCAACAGCTCGAGAATGATCACAAAGAAATAATTCTTTCATAATTTAAATAACTTAAGATTTCCTTAATAGAAAATAACTAGTCACTCGATTTTATAACTAGCGGGTCACTCATACTAATTCAGTGTACAGTATATCCAAAATAAGAATGAACATTAATTTCGTAACTTACATATATCATATAAGGTTTCTTTCCATCCTTTCGCTCTGATGCTGTATCAATACCTTCAGTAAGCTCTGGTCCAGCAGGTGTAGTATCGGCAAATTGTTCGGCAATAATTTTGAATCGAATTTTCTCACCTGTAAATTTTATTAAATATATGTGTTTTGCATATCCACATTTAATGGAAGAAACGTAAAACTACACATGGCAAAGTATTTAAACAGAAAAATACCAATGATGAAGGTCTCCAGTAATTAACAAAAACCAATAATAATCAAGCTGTAGTATTATAACCTCTTACACAATATCTGTAAGTATTTGATAAGATATCCCTGAAAGTGGAGAGAAAAAATTCCTCACAGGTATTCCCTGCTTGCCACAATTGCCAACTAAAAGGGATAGGGTAGTGAATGGCTGACATTCTCATCCTCCATGACAAAGATTTCTTTTTCCCATAGAACAGCTGTTGTAATGGGGTGACCAATGGCTGGTAAAGAAAATGTCTTGTTGCCTTCATATTCTTGCTCAGCTATGATCATCATGTTGAAAATAATTAAGATATGAAGATGTATATATTCTAAAGAGAACATTAATATCCAAACACTGCTATCATTCAGCTATGTAACAGAGAAAAAACACTTCAGTGATCTTTCATATTATATAGTCCACTGGTTTCTCAATCCCCATGTGATTAAAAAACTGTATATATTCAAGACCCTCATATAAAAAAAGCCTAAATATACTTAGCATGCAGCTTAATCCCATTCTCCTGTATACTTAAATTAATGCTAGATTAATGTACTGTACTTACACTTTACCTAGTACAAAATTAATATCAATGTAAAAAGAGCACAGTATACATTATAATGCATTTCTTAGGGAAAACTTTTCTGAAATTCTGTTCCCACGACAGTGTACAGTATCTCCAAATCTGCACTATATACAGTCACGTAAGATGTGGGCCCACAGTAATAATTAAAAGAACTGTGACAAAAATAAAATGTTTACCAATGTCCATATACAAATGGTGGGTTTCATCTTCTGTTTGATAATCCCAAACCCACGTACGATCCGTTTCATCAAAATGGGAGTTGGTCATCATTGCATCGTGACGAATATAAATGTCCTCGTAGAACCCCAAACTAACTGTAAAGAGTATTAGACACAAGAGACAAATACACTAAGGGTAAAGAGAGACACAATGTAAGGGAAACAATAAAAGGCAAGAAAACCAGGAAATCACCTAACAGTATCAAGCCACTCCTCTATTCTCTATGCATTTTATGAGAAAAAGGGATCTCTATACTGGTACGAGACTAAAAATCACATCATTGTAGTCCCTGGGTACTGTGGGATACGTAGGCAAGAGGGTTAGCAATCCCTACTTCAATTTCTTCTCTTGCTCTTTAACTGAGAAAACATATGAGCATGGTCAAACCCTGCTAGCTTGGTTATTTTATTATAGCTGTTGCTATAATAAAAACAATTTGTAGCATCTTGCTATCTTTAGCAAGATGCAGCACCAGTTTGCATAAAGAAACATAATACTGTATAACCAACCTTGAATTCCATCGGCACTGCAGGACTTGATAACACCTTCTAAAACTTCTTCCATGAAGGGTCTAAATACAATGTATCTGAAGGTAACTCTAGTATGAGAAGCACCATCCCCCGGGAAGATATAAGAATCCCCCAAAGAAGTGATATCAAAGAGTGCAATGCATAAACCAACGTTTAGCACTACCTACAAAAATAAAAATAAAGAGCTATATTTACATATATGTAGCAAGAAATATAAATATCCCAAATACCAAGCAATGACAAAAAGTAGGGCATAATATTTGCAGGTCACCTCCACTGCACTCAATCAATCTCAGCTATTTAAGGTCAAATTCATAGATACTCACGAAAAAATTTCACTTACATCCCAGCAAAATCTTCCAAAAATAATTTCCCTTTCTCCTAAAGTATGGCGAGTATTTTCCTTGCCATGAACTCCTATAGCACAACTTTGGTATACCATATAATAAGCAAATCTTAAACATAAAAAAAAAAAAATCTAACACTCTATAGGCATTCAATTTAAGTTTCATCACTTCTCACCCCATAAAATCTTTTCCTATTATTATTGTTAAAACCAAAAATTCAATACTTAAGTTCTGTACGATATAGTACCAACATCCTCCCATTTACTATATAGTTTTCCTTTTACTATATCCTTCAGGAATCCAATCCATTTCCGATACTTCTTCTAATACAACTTGTCAACTAGAAAATTTAACTCAATCTATATTTAATTTCCAATTCTAAAAGTAACATGAATACTCATGGGTGCAGAAGCTTAAATTTTTCATGCAGTTACAATTTAAGTAATTATTTTCTATTTATAGTAAGCCTTTCGTTTCCTCAGCTTCAAAGGGAAGTACAGTATTCTAAATTATTCAACACAATGCAAAAATTGTACATAGGTATATATATGCAAGTTTATATTATTTTGATAACAGCAGCTCTAACTTTCAACCACAAGTATGGTAAGCACGATTCAAAAAAAAAAGAAGTTTATTAATACATTTCTATAATAAAAAACAAATTGCAGTGTAATAATTACCTTATTAGCTAGTTTACGATTCAATTCTTCTACAACAGCATCATTTAATGTCTGCCCAAATAACCAAGGCGGAATTCTTACCATATGACGAATTTCTGCCAACTGGAACATTCTGGCCTGAAATTTCAACAAATAATAAAATCATCAATCTAGTGAATATATATGGGAAGACCAAAATCAAATCCCCTAAAATTATATGTAGTACATACTCTTAAACAGATACAGAGTATCTTTGTTAGTTAAAAAAGTTAATTAATTACCAACCTGCAGAAAATACTAAGCACACTATGCTAAGAGGATCCTACAAACAGAGTTGGCTAGTACACAGATCTTCCAAAAACTGAAGACTGAAGAAAGGTGTTGACCAGCAAGAAAAGATAGCTAACTAGCCTGATGCTATGAAAAAAAAAAAAAGTATTGTTTATGCCATACTGTACTATATTCTCAAATTTATCTGTAATTTACATAAGTTTGCCAGTATCCCAAAACTTATGACAAGTGTGTCATTCTACAATTTTTCAGCTGTCTGTAGGTATACCATCAAACAAACAAACAAACAAACTTTATTTCCATTTCAATACAATGGGTATTCGTCAGCCAGGGCAAGCCCCAACCCCACACTGTGGTGTCCAACCACAGCAGTTCCTGCCAGTAAACAGCTTAAACTCTCGGTCTTGGAAGGGAACCGATCTTTCGACCTCGCGAATGCGAAGCCAGCGTGTTGCCACTGTACTAGCCAGCAGGCTAGTACAGGCATAAGAAATCCTGTATCGAGTTGCTCTCTCTATATATACAGCACAGGGTATAAATAAACACACACAGACCAATCAGCTCAAGTCACACGTTTATGTTGGTGATCTGTTTCACAAGTTCTATGTGCAATGGGGTCTAAGCCGTTCTCATGGAGAATAAGAATATAATTCGTTACCTAATCTATCCCTTGATTGGCCATGTGAAGACAACCACAAAGACCGAATTACAAGGAGTAGAAAGCAAGGAGCTTAGCCATTAAGAAAGGTCTGGGTGTGGACTGACTTAAGAATTCCTACCACAAAGCATTGAGTGTTCTCGCCAAAATAATGTCAAGCTCTTGAATGTTTATTTTCACACCTCGAGTTAAGAAAAAAAATCATAAAAATGATTATATTAGGTTACATTTGGTTAGGTTACATCATCATTCCCAGTTAAGAAAAAGCTGATAATTGAAATTAGTATTGATTCGGTCGTTTTAGATATTATTTACTATTCTGTATTCACAGAACTGACAGGGGGGAGTGAAAGTACAATTTACCGACCTCTCTTTCTCATGAAGTTGTGGTTTGTATAACCAACAGATGCGCAACTTTCTTGGTATTTTGACTTGTAAGATGCGGGCAGTTTACAGTTTAGCGGGGCATGCCGCTCAACGACCTCATCCCTCCACTCAGGTAAGTAGTTCGACTGAAGGTTAGGTAAGTATTTTTAGTTAAGATAGTAAGATGGGGGGTCCAAGGGGGGCGAAGCCCCCTGGCTAAGAGGTTAGGTATGCATTTTTAGTTAGGATAGTAAAATAGTTTCGTATGCCTATTGTCACCATTTTTGTTGTGTATTCATCCGCCAGTTCTCTAGTCAGAGCCTATCACCATCTATTGGTAGGTTTTGAACATTGGTATGGCCCGCTAAACTGTAGGTGTTCCTAAGATGCTATGTACTGTACTCTTGCTGACCTAGAGATAATCTGAAATGATCAACTATTGCTTTCCTTAAATTCGGTTTCTCATTGACCAAATGAGCTTCGCTACGGGTTATTCCCATGTGGTACAGCATCATTCTAAGCCTTACCAAGAAGAACCATATTAACACAATTATTTGGTCTCGCTTATTAGAATAAGTCGGGATAACATGCAGAGAAAAGCTGATTCCGAGATGTTTTGATTTCAAAATAGCCAAAGTTCAATTACACTTTTGACTCGAAGGCTTTATTTAGGAGACCCTTTCCATGTTACTACGTAGACAGGCCCTTTGTACCTGACCAGCAGGAAACTTATTAATTTCATTACTATTCTATATATCGTTAACGAACTTACCAAATATTATTTTAATAATGCGTAGCCCTGACTTACTAATATTAGCGTTTTCTTGCTTCGGTAAGAGGTTTCTTTTCTTGCATCAGCTGATGACCATGGCTAAGTAAATCTATTCTTCTTCTTGTCTGTCCACAATACGACGAAGCTTTGTCAACTATTTTACCAAATTGCAAGAAGAAGAATGGCGGGCTTTTGTGCTGACTGTAAAATATCATATATAATATAAACTGCTACTTAAGTAGTCTCCGTGGCAAAATGGTAGCGTCCGCGACTCTGAGGCGGCAGGTCGAGGGCTCGCGCCCCGTCACGGACTGAGGTTAGTAAGGGCATACACTCAGGGTAACGATTACATCTGCCAAAACAAGTCCTTCGTAAGAAGGCAACCGTCCTAGCCCTTAGTGAAAAGGGAGTTCGTGACGTAAAACCGAAACCAAAAACAAATATAAAATGCTACTTTAATGGATAAAATGGCAGATACTGTAAATGCCAGTGATTTATGTGGAATATGCGAAGATTCAGTAAAACGAAACGAAAATGATAGAATTTGTGACTGGTGTGACTAGTTTTACCACGCAAACTGTATTGATGTAACACCAGATTTTTACAAAGGACTAAAGAAACACCTAAAATAGTTGTGGTGTTGAAAGCAATCCAGAAAGAAGCTAAAAAGTGCAAAGAAAGAAAATCAAGAACTCACACAAGAAATCCACCAATAAAAGAAGACAATATTCTGGATAAGATAAGATATTGAATAGAGCGCAGAATGAGAGATAGAGATACCATGTTAATCAACAGAACTGCCGAGGAATCCATGAACAGAATAAAGGAAAATGAGTACAAGTAAAAGAGGAAAAACAATGTTATATTGTATAATGTTAAAGCATTTCAGAAAGAGTCGGGCAGCGAGAGGCAAAATGACCACGTGAAGCGTTGTCAAGAAATCTTCCAGAGAGGTGTAGGACTAGGATTTGGAATATTGGAAATAGGGAAAACTATATCCACCCTTGTAAAGCTAACAAAAGAAAGAATGAAATGGAATATCTCAAATGCCCAAAACTGAGAAATAATACGGATAATGAAATTAAAAAGGTAATAATATCTCTGGATTTCGCAAGAAAAGAGAGAGAGTAAAATAATACCCTTAGAGAAGAATTTATGAGGAAAAGGAATGGAGGATAATTAAGAAAGGAAAAATAGTTAAACTTAATTTACAAAGCAAAAAGTTAGTAGGTCTTCGTAATAAGTTACAGATATAGGAAAGAAAAGCATGATAGTAACAGAAATTGATTTTAAGTTAATCAATGTACAATTATTACCTAATTGTAAGATTATTGAATTAGAAGACTTGTTACATGAAAATACTATTTTGTTCATGACTGAAACACATGAAAGATAAGAAAGGTAAAAATAAGTAAAGATATTATATGGCAGTTGAGAGTACGAGAGATTTAAAAGAAAAGAAAATTTTGTATATAGGAAAAGCAGCAAAATTAAGTTACAAAAGTGTAAGATTAAAAAGAGAGACGTTCTATTTATGAGTGGAGAAATTTGCAGTGAACATTTTTTATTATTATTATTATTATTTTGGTTTATATTTTCGTCGAGCATAAGAAAAATAAAGGGATATTATTTTAAGGAGAAAAGTAAATGAGTTTATTACACAAGGTCATGAAGAAAGTTTAATAATTGTGGGTAAATTTAATTGTAACGTAGAATTTAAAGGAAAACAAAATTTAAATGATAATGTAAGAATTATACTTGCTTGGATGGCTGATTAAAATTTTATTTTGAGAAATGACCTAAAATGTACGAAAAGGTAGGTAAATTCAATTCAGAAAACAGACTGATTCCGGTTTTACGTCACGGACTCCCTTATCAACCAAGGGCTAGGATCCAAGGGCTAGGACGGTTGCCTTCTTGCGAAGGACTTGTTTTGGCAAATGTAATCCTTACGCTGAGTGCATGCCTTTGCTAACCTCAGACCGTGACGGGGCGCGAACCCTCGACCTGACAACTCAGAATCGGAGACGCTAGCGACTGAGCCACGGCGACTTCAATTCAGAAAACAGACATAGAGGTAATAATAAACAGCATGAGTAAATTAAGCTTCTCAGTTCATATGGTAGAGAAAGTCAAGAAAACAAATGCAATTATGGACCTCATCAAGAGATCGAATGTGAATTATGATGAGGAGATATTCATAGTGCTTAATTTCACTGAAACCTCATACAGATATACCAGTTAGGTTTGTAACCCATATCTGAAAAGAAAAAAAAAATTGAGAAAATGTTCCTTGACGAGCTAAAGGTGGTTTATCTTTTTAAAAGATTTATCATATGAAAATAGATTAAGAATAGTGGGGTTACCAACGCTAGTA
>JAXCGZ010010204.1:35000-37500 GCA_037179515.1 Halocaridina rubra | reverse complement strand
TATATGTATATGTATATGTATATATATATATATATATATATATATATATATATATATATATATATATATATATATATATATATATATATATATATATATATATATATATATATATATATATATATATATATATATATATATATATATATTATATATATGTATATGTATGTGTATGTGTATATGTATATGTATATATATATATATATATATATATATATATATATATATATATATATATATATATATATATATATATATATATATATATATATATATATATATATATATTTATTGTTCCGGTTTTACGTCACGGACTCCCTTTTCAGCCAAGGGCTAGTAAATGTTTTTTTTTTTTTTATCATAGTATTGTTAAATCATATTCAAGCTTAGCAGATATGAGATCGCATTCGCGAAAAGATGAAATTGAAAGCTTTTTGAATGGCAAATCTTTGTACAAAGTAGGCAAAAATCAGCGGATTCAATCCACCCGTGTGCGGTGTGACTGTCCATTCAGTAATGATATTAAAGATAGAGGTAAGTAATGGTAGGGGATGGATAGGGAGTGAGTTGTGAATATGACCGTAGTGGTGATGGGTAGGGAAATGTTAGAGGGTTGATGGGTGTGACCGATGTCTTTATTTTGTCCCTAGAGCGCGCAGCTTTTTTTTTTTTTTTTTTTTTGACACCAGGGCGGGCCAAAAAATAATAAAATAAAACAGCCCTCATCGGGTCTGGGCACGAAGAATACATAAAATAAAGAGAAACAGAGATGGAGAGTGTAATGACTTGTCAGATGTGAAGGGATAATAAAAGAAGCTTGGGTAGGGCCAGGCAAAACATAGCGAGTTCGATCCCGCCCAGGGGCGATAGGGAGGGCATCCAGCCTTGAACCCCCAGCTTAAACTGTGACACCTAAACCCGCCAAAAAAAAAAAAAAAAAAAAAAAAAAACGCGAAGTATGATGCAATGAGACGCTCATTCCAGCGAAGCAGATATGAAATATTATTGTATTTAATTGACTCTAAGAAAACTGATTACCCTCGACTCGACCCATGCAATACTGATTTCAGGATGAAGCTTAGCGCCTGAAACGACTCCGTTTCAGACGACTAGAGTAATTAAGGATGCTGTACTAAGATATTTTGCTTTCGAATGATTCTTCTTGAATGGATTAAGTTGGTTTTGCTATCAATAGTGTATAAAAGTTTATCGCCTAAAAATATTGTTAAAAGGAAGGCGATATGGCAAATACAACCATTTTACTTGAAGTACTGAAACAGCAATTCCTTCTCCCCCTTGCCCCCTTGCCTGTTATTAGACCTGAGATACCATTAGTATGAAACAAGTTCATAAAGATAAATATTAATCCTCTTGTCAGTATATTTATTAACTAACCATAAGTTCTGTGTGTGTGTGTGTGTGTGTGTGTGTGTGTGTGTGTGTGTGTGTGTGTGTGTGTGTGTGTGTGTGTGTGTGTGTGTGTGTGTTTGTCGATATCCACCCATGTGGGTGGCCTGGCCTTTTTTTTTGTTTCTGGCCCGCAGGTGGGATTGTTTGGATCTGTAAAGATAAGAGTGGAGATAGGTGCTCTGCTCAGGGTTATTAGTTTCAATAAAAAAAGAAAATTTTAGATGACATATTGAGAGGAAGAGGAAAGTTGCGATGGGAGAGAGGTGAAGAAGGTAGAGGTGATGGCGCCTCGTGCAAGCTTAAGTTCTTGTTACTCGTCGTCTTGACTGCTCAACCAGTATAGAATATCTTTGGCATACTTTGAAAATTTAGAGAACATGATTTTCAAGGCGTATATAGAATAACGTTTTCATGGGCTAGGTTTTGTTTTTTTATACATACATTTCTTTCGACATTTATAAACAAAATTATAGAATCTGTCTATATAGCCATATGTTTCAAGATATATAATTTTTTGCCTAGAGGTTCTGTAGAAATTATCAAATCTAATGGACTTAGCTTTAAGGGACTGACGACAGAAGCTAGCTCATTACACACACACACACACACACACACACACACACACACACACACACACACACACACACACACATATATATATATATATATATATATATATATATATATATATATATATATATATATATATATATATATATATATAATCATAATAATAATAATATTAATAATAATAATAATAATAATAATAATAATAATAATAATAATAATAATAATAATAATAATAATAATAATAATAATAAAAAGAGCAAATTTGCAAACACGTGCACACAAAAGACTCAATCACACATATTGGAAATTCAGAGCGCGGTCTACAGTCTTAAATAAAATGGCAACAGACTGACTAAATGAAAAGAACAATGGTTGCCTCCATCAAAGGCCTTCTACCTGTTGATCGATTTTCTTTCTTTGCAGTTGATTGTGTATCTGTTTTAACAGCTCTGTTGTCATTCCAGCTTTTGTGGGTCTTTTTCACAGTTAATGCGTTCGCAGATGTTGTCGTGTTTTAATG
>JAXCGZ010010204.1:20000-25000 GCA_037179515.1 Halocaridina rubra | reverse complement strand
TATAAGCTATAAGGTTGGATTCCTTTTAACGTTCTGTGGTGTAGTGGTAGCGCCTTGACTTAGTAATCATAAGTCCTAGGTTCGAGTCCCGGTCGGGGTAAAAAATGATTCATGTTTTCACATATGTAATGTGCTTAATAGGTTATTTCATGGCCCGAATGAGATTGGGATTTGAATTAAATGCTAAAATGAAGCCACGAGTGAGGTTGGGGAATCTGTAATATGAACATAGTGGCATTCAGTTAGAATGCGTTCATTCCTAAGTATAGCAGATATAAGCTATAAGGTTGGATTCCTTTTAACCTTCTGTGGTGTAGTGGTAGAGCCTTGACTTAGTAATCATAAGTCCTAGGTTCGAGTCCCGGTCGGGGTAAAATATGATTCATGTTTTCACATATGTAATGTGCTTAATAGGTTATTTCATGGCCCGAATGAGATTGGGATTTGAATTAAATGCTAAAATGAAGCCACGAGTGAGGTTGGGGAATCTGTAATATGAACATAGTGGCATTCAGTTAGAATGCGTTCATTCCTAAGTATAGCAGATATAAGCTATAAGGTTGGATTCCTTTTAACGTTCTGTGGTGTAGTGGTAGCGCCTTGACTTAGTAATCATAAGTCCTAGGTTCGAGTCCCGGTCGGGGTAAAAAATGATTCATGTTTTCACATATGTAATGTGCTTAATAGGTTAGTTCATGGCCCGAACGAGATTGGGATTTGAATTAAATGCTAAAATGAAGCCACGAGTGAGGTTGGGGAATCTGTAATATGAACATAGTGGCATTCAGTTAGAATGCGTTCATTCCTAAGTATAGCAGATATAAGCTATAAGGTTGGATTCCTTTTAACGTTCTGTGGTGTAGTGGTAGCGCCTTGACTTAGTAATCATAAGTCCTAGGTTCGAGTCCCGGTCGGGGTAAAAAATGATTCATGTTTTCACATATGTAATGTGCTTAATAGGTTATTTCATGGCCCGAATGAGATTGGGATTTGAATTAAATGCTAAAATGAAGCCACGAGTGAGGTTGGGGAATCTGTAATATGAACATAGTGGCATTCAGTTAGAATGCGTTCATTCCTAAGTATAGCAGATATAAGCTATAAGGTTGGATTCCTTTTAACGTTCTGTGGTGTAGTGGTAGCGCCTTGACTTAGTAATCATAAGTCCTAGGTTCGAGTCCCGGTCGGGGTAAAAAATGATTCATGTTTTCATATATGTAATGTGCTTAATAGGTTATTTCATGGCCCGAATGAGATTGGGATTTGAATTAAATGCTAAAATGAAGCCACGAGTGAGGTTGGGGAATCTGTAATATGAACATAGTGGCATTCAGTTAGAATGCGTTCATTCCTAAGTATAGCAGATATAAGCTATAAGGTTGGATTCCTTTTAACGTTCTGTGGTGTAGTGGTAGCGCCTTGACTTAGTAATCATAAGTCCTAGGTTCGAGTCCCGGTCAGGGTAAAAAATGTTTCATGTTTTCACATATGTAATGTGCTTAATAGGTTATTTCATGGCCCGAATGAGATTGGGATTTGAATTAAATGCTAAAAGGAAGCCACGAGTGAGGTTGGGGAATCTGTAATAGGAACATAGTGGCATTCAGTTAGAATGCGTTCATTCCTAAGTATAGCAGATATAAGCTATAAGGTTGGATTCCTTTTAACGTTCTGTGGTGTAGTGGTAGCGCCTTGACTTAGTAATCATAAGTCCTAGGTTCGAGTCCCGGTCGGGGTAAAAAATGATTCATGTTTTCACATATGTAATGTGCTTAATAGGTTAGTTCATGGCCCGAATGAGATTGGGATTTGAATTAAATGCTAAAATGAAGCCACGAGTGAGGTTGGGGAATCTGTAATATGAACATAGTGGCATTCAGTTAGAATGCGTTCATTCCTAAGTATAGCAGATATAAGCTATAAGGTTGGATTCCTTTTAACGTTCTGTGGTGTAGTGGTAGCGCCTTGACTTAGTAATCATAAGTCCTAGGTTCGAGTCCCGGTCGGGGTAAAAAATGATTCATGTTTTCACATATGTAATGTGCTTAATAGGTTATTTCATGGCCCGAATGAGATTGGGATTTGAATTAAATGCTAAAATGAAGCCACGAGTGAGTTGGGGAATCTGTAATATGAACATAGTGGCATTCAGTTAGAATGCGTTCATTCCTAAGTATAGCAGATATAAGCTATAAGGTTGGATTCCTTTTAACCTTCTGTGGTGTAGTGGTAGAGCCTTGACTTAGTAATCATAAGTCGTAGGTTCGAGTCCCGGTCGGGGTAAAAAATGATTCATGTTTTCACATATGTAATGTGCTTAATAGGTTATTTCATGGCCCGAATGAGATTGGGATTTGAATTAAATGCTAAAATGAAGCCACGAGTGAGGTTGGGGAATCTGTAATATGAACATAGTGGCATTCAGTTAGAATGCGTTCATTCCTAAGTATAGCAGATATAAGCTATAAGGTTGGATTCCTTTTAACCTTCTGTGGTGTAGTGGTAGCGCCTTGACTTAGTAATCATAAGTCCTAGGTTCGAGTCCCGGTCGGGGTAAAAAATGATTCATGTTTTCACATATGTAATGTGCTTAATAGGTTAGTTCATGGCCCGAATGAGATTGGGATTTGAATTAAATGCTAAAATGAAGCCACGAGTGAGGTTGGGGAATCTGTAATATGAACATAGTGGCATTCAGTTAGAATGCGTTCATTCCTAAGTATAGCAGATATAAGCTATAAGGTTGGATTCCTTTTAACGTTCTGTGGTGTAGTGGTAGCGCCTTGACTTAGTAATCATAAGTCCTAGGTTCGAGTCCCGGTCGGGGTAAAAAATGATTCATGTTTTCACATATGTAATGTGCTTAATAGGTTAGTTCATGGCCCGAATGAGATTGGGATTTGAATTAAATGCTAAAATGAAGCCACGAGTGAGGTTGGGGAATCTGTAATATGAACATAGTGGCATTCAGTTAGAATGCGTTCATTCCTAAGTATAGCAGATATAAGCTATAAGGTTGGATTCCTTTTAACCTTCTGTGGTGTAGTGGTAGCGCCTTGACTTAGTAATCATAAGTCCTAGGTTCGAGTCCCGGTCGGGGTAAAAAATGATTCATGTTTTCACATATGTAATGTGCTTAATAGGTTAGTTCATGGCCCGAATGAGATTGGGATTTGAATTAAATGCTAAAATGAAGCCACGAGTGAGGTTGGGGAATCTGTAATATGAACATAGTGGCATTCAGTTATAATGCGTTCATTCCTAAGTATAGCAGATATAAGCTATAAGGTTGGATTCCTTTTAACCTTCTGTGGTGTAGTGGTAGCGCCTTGACTTAGTAATCATAAGTCCTAGGTTCGAGTCCCGGTCGGGGTAAAAAATGATTCATGTTTTCACATATGTAATGTGCTTAATAGGTTATTTCATGGCCCGAACGAGATTGGGATTTGAATTAAATGCTAAAATGAAGCCACGAGTGAGGTTGGGGAATCTGTAATATGAACATAGTGGCATTCAGTTAGAATGCGTTCATTCCTAAGTATAGCAGATATAAGCTATAAGGTTGGATTCCTTTTAACCTTCTGTGGTGTAGTGGTAGCGCCTTGACTTAGTAATCATAAGTCCTAGGTTCGAGTCCCGGTCGGGGTAAAAAATGATTCATGTTTTCACATATGTAATGTGCTTAATAGCTTATTTCATGGCCCGAATGAGATTGGGATTTGAATTAAATGCTAAAATGAAGCCACGAGTGAGGTTGGGGAATCTGTAATATGAACATAGTGGCATTCAGTTAGAATGCGTTCATTCCTAAGTATAGCAGATATAAGCTATAAGGTTGGATTCCTTTTAACCTTCTGTGGTGAAGTGGTAGCGCCTTGACTTAGTAATCATAAGTCCTAGGTTCGAGTCCCGGTCGGGGTAAAAAATGATTCATGTTTTCACATATGTAATGTCCTTAATAGGTTATATATATATATATATATGAATAGATATATGTATTGTATATATACAATGGTATATATTGATTCCTTCTTTAATAGAGTAACGAATATTTAAAACTGTCCAATATTTAATTTTTCTGTGTGCTTATTTGTTTATATATTTAACAGAGCATAAGTATTTGGTTACAGATTTGCTATATATATATATATATATATATATATATATATATATATATATATATATATATATATATATATATATAGCGTTATTATTTTTTGTGTTTGTTATTTCACTGGTGGGCTTCCTTAACATTTAGTGTTGCATGCTAGCTAGGTTTTTCCAGCTAATATACCTGCTTTATTTCAAGTGTGGATTCAGAAAGGGAGTTGCATATTCAAGCTTTGGCCTCACATAAGTTACACACACACACACACACACACACACACACACACACACACACACACACACACACACACACACACACACACACACACACATAAACACATACATACATACATACACGCACACACATACATTCATACATACATACATACATACATACATACATGTATACATACATACAACACACACACACATACACACGCATACACACACACACATACACACACACACACACACACACACACACACACATACATATATATATATATATATATATATATATATATATATATATATATATATATATATATTTATATATATATATATATATATATATATATATATATATATATATATATATATATATATATATATATATATATATATATATATATATTTATATATATTACTGAGCATTTCCTTGTCCATGTGTCTGAAGACAGTTCTTCGTCCCAATTTGTCTATGGTTTATTCCCTTAACCACTTCGATATCCTCACAGAATTGATGAAGAGCATACGATAATAACAAGAGCAACAACAACAACAACTACAAGAATAATAATAATAATAATAATGATAATAATAATAATAATAATAATAATAATAATAATAATAATAATAATAATAATAATAATAATAATAATAATAATAATAAT
>JAXCGZ010010204.1:15000-17500 GCA_037179515.1 Halocaridina rubra | reverse complement strand
AAATTATGCAAATAATTCTTGTTTAATCTACGTCATCTCGCATAAATACAACAATGAGACTCAACTTTTTATCAACAAATGTGTCATTCGTCACACTGCAATAGAACATAGGAAAATAAAGGAAAAAACTACATTGCGTCATTGCATCAAAAGCGAATGAAGCTTCTTGGGGCAAAAATGCCAAAGATTTCAATCATTGAGTGACATTCATTTTAACCCCCAAGAAAATCTTATTTAAACTGTTGCAACATGACCAAATCGGCTGAATGCATGAATTGAAAAAAAAAAACTTATAGATTCTCAAAATATTAAGCTAACATGACGTACAGATAAATGAGTAATATAAAGAGAGAGAGAGAGAAAAAAAAAGCAAATTCGTGGACATGTCAGATTCGAATGAAACTGTGTGTATGCTTTGACAGAATAGTTGAAGTACAGACGAGCAATGGGGAAAGATCGCGAGTTATTGAAGCAATGAAGTATAATGTTCATATTCAGTATATTGTGGAAATGATTGAATGAGAGGGGAGAGGGGGGTTAGGGAGGCTGGAGGGAGGGAGGCAATGCTGATATCTGTGGTTAAGCTATCTCTTTTTCAAAGGGTTTTCACGTGTCCTTTTAATGATGACGAGGATTGTGAAAGGAGGGTGAGAAGGGAAGTGAATTGAAAGCTTAGAAGATAGGACTGCCATGTTTTACATAAGAAATTTTGTGTGTTCATATTCTAATACATCTTGCATTTATATTTAAATGTCTACAGGGTTGTTTGCAAGCTTAGTTAGAAGATAGGACTGTCATGTTTTACACAAGACATTTTGTGTGTTCATATTCTAATACATCTTGTATTTATATTTAAGTAGTCTCCGTGGTAAAATGGTAGCGTCTGCGACTCTGAGGCGGCAGGTCGAGGGTTCGCGCCCCGTCACGGACTGAGGTTAGTAAGGGCATGCACTCAGGGTAACGATTGCATACCAAAACAAGTCCTTCGTAAGAAGGCAACCGTCCTAGCCCTTAGTAGAAAAGGGAGTTCGTGACGTAAAACCGAATCCAAATCCTTGTATTTATATTTAACTGTCTACAGGGTTGTTTGTAAGCTTAGTTAGAAGATAGGACTGCCATGTTTTACATAAGAAATTTTGTATGTTTATATTCTAATACATCTTGTATTTATATTTAACTGTCTACAGGGTTGTTTGCAAGGTAATAGGGACATATTTGCCCTCCTAATTTATTTCTACAAATTGCTCCATGTGTGAGTCATTACTTTGATGTCTTGACAATATTTTTTCTTCCAAATTTATTTATATTCAATTTGAGAGTCCATTATATAACTTTAGGCTCAAAAATTGTTTGAGGACTACATAATTTTTTTTTGTCTGATTACAACCAATTTATAACGACATCCAGTTCTTGATAAGTTCTGAATATGTAATACATAAAATGTTATATATTTAATGATATTTTATTATATATGTTGGTATTAATTTTGTCCATTTTTAACATAATTTTGAAATGTAATTAAACTCAAGTTAGAAGTTCGATTTAAAGAAAGAGAAGATTATATATATATATATATATATATATATATATATATATATATATATATATATATATATATATATATATATATATATATATATATATATATATATATATATATATATATATATATATATATATATATATATATATATATATATATATATATATATATATATATATATATATATATATATATATATTCAAATAAGCACATTAGCATATGTGAAAACATGAATTATTTTTACCTCGACCGGGACTTGAACCTGGGACACATAATTACTGTGCCAAGGCTCTACCACCTACACCACAGAACGTCTTAAAAGGGAAACAGACCTTATAGCTTTTATCTGTTATACTAGGAATGAATGCATTCTATACTAGGAATGAATGCATTCTATCTGAATGCCACTCTGTTCATATTACAGCTTCCCCCCACCTCACTCGTGGCTTCGTTTCTCATTTAATTCAACTCCCATGCTCATTCGGGACCAACAATAACCAAATAAGAACATTACCACATGTAAAAATGATTCATGTTTTCAAATAGGGTAATGTGCTTATTTGGTTATT
The DNA here is from genome assembly GCA_037179515.1 of Halocaridina rubra. Classification (NCBI taxonomy): domain Eukaryota; kingdom Metazoa; phylum Arthropoda; class Malacostraca; order Decapoda; family Atyidae; genus Halocaridina; species Halocaridina rubra. The sequence goes on along the minus strand of JAXCGZ010010204.1, from coordinate 15,388 downwards.
GTTGGTCCCGAATGAGCTTGGGAGTTGAATTAAATTCAAAAATGAAGCCACGACTGAGGTTGAGGGAAACTGTAATATGAACAGAGTGGCATTCAGATAGAATGCGTTCATTCCTACTAGAGCAGATAAGAGCTATAAGGTCTGTTTCTCTTTTAAGACCTTCTATGGTGTAGTTGGTAGCACCTTGGAACAGTAATTATGTGTCCTAGGTTCAAGTTCCGGTGGGGGTAAAAATAATTCTTACACACACACACACACACACACACACACACACACACACACACACACACACACACACACACACACACACACACACACACACACACACACACACACACACACACACACACACACACACACACACACACACACACACACACACACACAC
>JAXCGZ010010204.1:0-7500 GCA_037179515.1 Halocaridina rubra | reverse complement strand
AATACAGAACACAGGAAGAGATGGAAAGGATCAAAAACTTGTTGCAAGAGGCTAGAAGGTTAAATGAGGAAAGAAATGAAGAAGAGAAGAAACAATTTCATTTCAGAGTTCTTCCAGACAAAGGGGAGATAAAGAAGATAATGACAGAAGATCAGGGGATGGGGCATCATCAAAATTGTTATACACAAATGCTGATGGCTTAGCTGGTAAGGCAGTAGAATTAAAAGATAGGATTCACAACAGTAAGGCAGATATAGTACCAGTTACAGAGACTAAGTTGAGTGTGGACATAAACAGTGTCACAGTTTTTCCTAAGGACTTCAGAATATTAGGGTTTGAAAGATCTGAGAGGACTGGTGAAAGGATAGCACTGCTAATAAGTGAAATGCTTCAGGTTGAAGATATAAACTTGGCTATAGAAAGTGAGTTCAAGGAATTTCTTGTTGCTCGCATAAATACTGGGTCAGAGAGCATTATAATAACTGTTGTATATAACCCACCAAGGAACCAACATAAGCTAGAAGTTTATGAGGAAAGTCATATAGGTACTATTGAAGTCTAAACTCATTTGTTAACATGGCACGAGAGAGAAACTGTAGGATTTTGATTATGGGAGATTTTAATCATAAAGAGATAGATTGGATAAATCTTGATCCACACAGTGGTGAGGACTCAATCGGGGCAGGATTCCTAGATTGCGTACAAGGGAATTTCCTACACCAACATGTCCTGGAACCAACGAGGGCCAGGGGTCGGGATGAGCCATCACTACTAAACTAGTATTCACAGATAACGTGTTGGATATTGAAAAAATTGAGTATGAACCACCAATTGGAAAGAGTGACCACTGTGTGTTATTGATGGAGTATATAATTGAAAATGTTCTGCCTGAGAGTAGAGGCACTGAGGACATGAGGAGGAACTATCCGAAAGGAGATTACATAAAAATAAATGAGCTTTTTGCAGTTATTGATTGGAGACCTTATTTTACAACAAATCTGTACAAGAAATGTACGACATCTTTTGTGAGAAATATGGGAAGATAGTAGATTGCTGCATACCTGTCACCAAAGTAGGTGTAATTCATGCCAGAGAGAAATGGTTCGATAATGAGTGTAAAAGAGCTAAGGAGTGGAGAGACAAATGCTGGAAAAGGTATAGGAGGAGAAAAAATATAAATGCCTGGCAAAGCTAAAAAAAAAAGCAAGTAATATTAACTAAGTAAAAGAAAAGAGACAGAGAGAGACTATGAAAGGGACTTCACCATGAAGGATAAAGAAAATCCCAAGATTTTCCACGGCTTTATCAGAGGAAAACTGAAGGTAAAAGAACAGGTTTTAAGGCTTAAAAGAGCGGATGGAAGCATCACTGCGACTGATCAAGAGATCTGCAAAGAATTGAACAAGGAGTTTCAGTCAGTATTTACAATAGAAAATTTCCCACCCCCTCAGATTGCAGAGCTAGAAGCTTATGGGCCGGTATTATAGAACATCATCCTTTCAGCCACAGAGGTATGCAAAGAGCTGATGGAGTTAGCTGTCCATAAAGCTACAGGTCCTGATAATATATCTCCTCATGTACTTAAAAAATGTGCAAACTCAATATCAGTGGCACTAAGTATCATATTTAAGGAGTCACTGGAGTCAGGGGAGATTCCAAGATGCTGGAAACAAGCGAACGTGATACCTATCTTCAAAAAGGGAAGGAAGGATATGGCTCTAAACTATAGACCAGTTTCCTTGATCAGAATAGTTTGCAATGTTATGTAAAAAATACTAAGGGAACATATCTCTCTTCACTTGGAATCCTTCAAGTTTTTGTCAGTGAGGCAACATGGCTTCAGAGAAGGTAGATCAACAGTAACAAACTTATTAGAATTTTATGATGAGGTAAGCCGAATGTTACAGGCAAGAAAGGGTTGGGCAGATTACATATTCCCAGACTTCTAGAAAGCATTTGACACTGTCCCACACGGGAGGCTTAAGAAGCTGCAAGCAATGGCTAGAATAGGTGGAAATGTCTTGGAATGGATAAAAACTTACTTAGAAGGAAGGGAACGGAGGGTTATAGTAAGACACTCAGTGTCTGAATGGAGAAGAGTTAGTAGTGGGGTTCCACAGGGTACAGTTTTAGGGCCACTTTTGTTCTTTGTATATGTAAATGACCTACCAGAGTCTGCAAATTCATTCATGAATATGTTTGCAGATGATGCAAAGATCGTGAAGAAAGTCAGAAACGAGAACAATGGTAGAGAACTTCAGAAAGATCTAAGTAGTCTGCATGAGTGGTCAGAAAAGTGGCTAATAAAATTCAGTACTTTAAAATGTAAGGTACTGAGAATGGGTACAAGTGCAAGAAGGCCCAAGCTTGACTACTCGGTGGCAGGAGTACAACTTCAAGAGACAGAAAATGAGAGAGATCTAGGAGTCAACATTCTGGCAGATTTCTCTCCAGAAATGCATATAAATGGCATAGTAAGGGCAGCATATGCTTTCTGATCAAATTTAAGGGTAGCCTTCAGGCACATGGACAAAGAAATGTTCAGAAATATTTATATAACCTATGTGAGGCCAAAACTCGAATATGCAGCCCCCGTTTGGAATCCGCACTTGAAAAAGCACGTAGCTAAGCTTGAAAAAGTTCAAAGACATGCAACAAAACTGGTGTCAGAAATACGCAATCTCAGTCATGATGAGAGGGTGAGGGAATTAGACTTACCATGTTTCGAAGCTGGAAGAGTGAGGGGGGATATGGTGCTAGTCTTTAAATTCCTTCATGGTTATAATAGAGTGGATAGGGATCGATATTTTGATATGGCTGGCACTAGAACTAGAGGTCATAGTTTGAAGCTTCGTAAGAAAACTTCTTTGCAGGATGTAAGAAAGTACTTTTTTAGTGTAAGAGTAGTTGATAATTAGAATTCGCTAAGCGAGGAGGTGGTTATTGCTAACTCAATCCATAGTTTTAAGGACATGTATGATAAGTATCACTAAGTACAAAATGGAACCGGTCAAGAGACGGGAAGATACGAACTTTGGGCTCTTTCCCATAAACACAATTAGGTAATCACACACACACACACACACACACACACACACACACACACACACACACACACACACACACACACACACACACACACACACACACACACACTCACTTAGAACATACCCATACATATATTCTTGTACTTAGTAGTAACCTGTAAAGAGTTGAATTTTCCTTCTGTAATAATATAGATACATAAAAACATCTCCATTCATTTTGGTTCATACGTAAGATAAAAGATTTCACCACATGTGTCAGTAATATTAAACAAATATGTTATGAATATTTTGAGTGATTCTTTCTTACAGCTTAAAATTTCTGCTGGAGAAATATATTTTTAAGTTTTAGAAATATATTATATATATGTGTGTGTGTATGATTACCTAATTGTGATTACCTAATTGTGTTTACGGGAAAGAGCCCAAAGCTCGTATCTTCCCGTCTCCTGATCGGTTCCATTTTAGACTTAGTGATACTTATCATACCTGTCCTTAAAACTATGGATTGAGATAGCATTAACTACCTCCTCGCTTAGCGAATTCCAATTATCAACTACTCTTACACTGAAAAAGTATTTCCTTACATCCTGCAAAGAAGTTTTCTTACGAAGCTTCAAACTATGACCTCTAGTTCTAGAGCCAGCCATATCGAAATATCGATCCCTATCCACTCTATCATAACCATGAAGGAATTTAAAGACTGTCACCATATCCCCCCTTACTTTTCTAGCTTCGAGTGATGGTAAGTCTAATTCCCTCAGCCTCTCATCATAACTGAGATTGCGTATTTCTGGCACCAGTTTCGTGGCATGTCTTTGAACTTTTTCAAGCTTAGCTATGTGCTTTTTCATGTGCGGATTCCAAAAGGGGGCTGCATATTCGAGTTTTGGCCTCACATAGGTTACATAAATATTTCTGAACATTTCCTTGTCCATGTGCCTGAAGGCACATGGTGTGTGTGTGTGTGTGTGTGCGTGTGTGTGTGTGTGTGTGTGTGTGTGTGTGTGTGTGTGTGTGTGTGTGTGTGAGAGAGAGAGAGAGAGAGAGAGAGGAGAGAGAGAGAGAGAGAGAGGAGAGAGAGAGAGAGAGAGAGAGAGAGAGAGAGAGAGAGAGAGAGAGAGAGAGAGAGAGAGAGAGAGAGATTCATTACATATGATATATTACGAGTATTCTGTCACATAACAAAGAAATTACTTGATAACAAAAAGCCAGGATATTTAGTAAATAACTATGATAATTCCTTAAACTTCCCGCAATTTTCAAGCAAATTCTCGTTGCTTTAGAAAATGTTCACTAATATTTGGTACTTGTGCATCAGAGAGTGATGTGCAGTACAGCATTATTTCACGTTTCTTCAGCTTCTTGTACACAATTTTGATTTACAAGCTAAAACACTACCCTCTCGATCTTTATAGTTTAGTGCAGAATCATAATCATAATAAATGCAACTTGTCACCAAAATCAATGTGCACCTTAATGATCAACTAACCTAGACATGCAGTTTTCATCATTATCCACAAGAGAAGGAATTAGCAAGTGCCGTATAATATGCAGTGTCATCTTCTCCACTGATGTATTACATTTGAATGGAAGGTTGTAAGATAGCGAATTGAGACACACAAGCGTATTTCAATCCTTCCTTTAGTAAAGGTATTCGTATTGTAAGTACAGGCGTACTAGTATTTTTTTCTATAATTTATGAGGTACTCGATTTCAGTTCCAATCGGTAAAATATGCTGATTTTGTCCATACTTATTACGATTCTGTTACTCGAAAGTTCAGAGGATACAGGACATGCCTCCCAACCATACAGACAAGTGATTTAAGTCCCTAGGAAACTCCTACAGATTCCCTTTGCCACAGACATTTGAGCTTTACAAAGAGAGGGTAGTGTCGTCTTTTTGCAGCTGCCTCCCTTACCTCAGTAGTTTCACCGAGCACGCCAGTCAAGGTGTGGGTTTTTAGTGGAGCAGTCAGTACTTTGCGCACACGCATACACTCACGCTTTCGCACACGCGCGCACACGCACACATATATATTCGTGAGGGCGAGTAAATTGGTAAACAACATGACTTCCTGGAATGAAAAGAGCTAAACTGACTAGATTAATTTTCCACTTAACAAGGAGGTGCCCCACATTATCATATGATCACCAAACACTATACCGTTATCACACGAGAATTGTTGATGGAAAACTTTAAAACTGTACATAATGGAAGAGCATCTTCAGCGTCTGAAAGTTCTGGGACCTCTCTACATACGCAAGTTGGCTCCTTCCTTGAATTTGCAGGGGCCGGACTCTTATTACTCTGCATACTCTGGCAGTAAGAGACGTTGGCCAAAAGGAATGATGTTTCGAGGTCCTCCATAAATACTTATGGAGACTCCACGATGAGAATATTTCTGGTGGATATAAAAAGAAAACTGAATATAAAGTTCATGTATAACATTCATCCACTAAGATTCAATTATTCATTTGATAATGTACAAACATGTACAAATGGTGATAATTCCAATGAAATTTTTAAACTTACTGAATAACCTCGACGATAATGAGAGAGTAATAAAACCGTTTAGAATTTGCATAGGACAATTACTAATGATAAAGCGGCTGTCATATTCATAAGATGTGTTTAAATAAAAAATTTCTACTAAAATGCAGCTATATATACTCGTGTGTATATTTATTTATTTATTTATTTATTTATTTATTTGTTACGAGAGCACGCGGATACTGAAATCTTTTGCATAGTTATACACTGCGGATTTTCTTAATAGTTTTGATTCCAAGAAATTTAATATCATTTATTCTCTTGCCAGCATTATGCTTGCATTCAGCGCCGCAATCACATGTTGGTTGGTCAGTTACACAACAATAAAAAATTAATGATAAAAAGGAAGACTTCCCTAAAAAAAAAAAAAAAATTAAAAAAAAAAAAAAAAAAAAAAAAAAAAAAAAAATATATATATATATATATATATATATATATATATATATATATATATATATATATATATATATATATATATATATATATATATATATAAATTTAATATGAACTTCTGAACTGGTATAATATTTATCATGAGAGCCCGGGTTAATGAGGCTTGTGTTTCACCATTAACACCTAACATCTATTTTGGCATCAGTGAAGTTGCCGAGCAATAATAGGGACTATGCTCAAGATGGACGCCACTGACCACTCCTAATCGCTAAGAGGTTCTGGAGAAGAGAAATTGTGCGAAACTCGTCGGGCAGTTGAATTTGGAAAATAAAACCAAACTCTTATCAGCTGCAATACTAACAATGCATTATTTATCAGTTAAGTGACATCATAAGTCGGCGTAGGTATTATTTGCGATGTTCTACATAAACACACTTTATCTTTCGGTACTATTTATATTGATGGCTCATATAAATAAAATTAACCTCATTTGTTCTCCATTGCAAGACGATGTAACATCACTTTCCTCTTGTGTTGAGGTATATATGATGTGCTCTGGTGGCGTACAGTGAGAGACCTATGGAATGTGAGGTTTGTCAGGAGACATAAATCATTGTAGCAACCATGATATTGTGTCTATATATATATATATATATATATATATATATATATATATATATATATATATATATATATATATATATATATATATATATATATATATATATATATATATATATATATATATATATATATATATATATATATATATATATATATATATATATATATATATATATATATATATATATATATATATATATATATATATATATATATATATATAGGCTTCTTTCACACCAAAGTGGCACGTCAAACGTGGCATGCCACGTGGCACGCCAGTTGAAAACGAACATCCGGAAATATATAAATCCTTTCACACAGAAGTGGCTTGAAACGTCCCATGTGCCACGTGTTGCACCACTTCTGTGTGAAAGGATTCATATTTTTCCGGATGTTCGTTTTTAACTGGCGTGCCACGTGGCATGCCACGTGCGACATACCAATTTGCTGTGAAAGCGGCCTTAGCATTAAGAACATTGTCTGCAATTTTTATGCCCTTAGGAAGGGCTAACCATTATATAGTTCTTTTGTTTCCTAATTCAGATTATGGTTTGTTGAAGAATACTTATAGTCATCAGAAAAACCTCCAATGACTTGAAGGATAGTTCAAAATTAAATTTCTGTTTGTTATTTTAAACATAGGAAAAATATATTATCTTTGTAAAAATACGGAAATTGGAACGTTGAAGCATTAGTGATGAGCAGTACCAGTATTTACCTTTTTTTTTCTTTCTTTTTTTTTAGCTTTCAGGAACTGAAGTATTTAATTGCATAGTATTCAGATATCACTTTAATATTCAATATGTTGCTCCGAACTATTATGAACATATATTTATATGTGCTTAATGAAGTGAAAAAAAATCATTACAGACATGACACGAGGT
>JAXCGZ010010203.1:0-40000 GCA_037179515.1 Halocaridina rubra | reverse complement strand
TATTATTATTATTATTATTATTATTATTATTATTATTAATATTAACTCACAAGTAGGGAAGTAAGAAGCCTGACAAATACGGGTTCAATCCCTCCCCAAGTGGTTAGAGAGGGCAGTCAGCCTTAAACCCCTTATAGCTTTAGCCTGTCTGTGTCCACCGCCTTTCGTCTGGGGACTAGTTGTGACACTAAGTAGCAGCAAAAAAAAAAAAAAAAAAAAAAAAAAAAAAATCACTCAGAGGATGAATACAAAGATAGAGAGATGCATACATATGTACATGCGTGCGCGTTTACATACGTACGTACATCCATCCATCCATTCATCCATCCAATTACGCTTACCTACCTACCTACCTACCTACCTGCCTCCCTGCCTGCCTTCCTGCCTGTATGCATACATACATACATACATACATCCATCATACATACATACATACATATAAACTGGACCCATTCCCCTTATAAGGGGGAGTGTCCTAGCCAAAGTACACATCACCACAAGCCAAGATAAACCTCAGTCACTCCTCTTAGCTTCTTCGGGATAAAAGGTTACCAAAACTCCCCTCCCACCATCCCGTTTGGGTCATCCGCAGGGTAGATGGACAGCGATTTTTTGCAGTGACACCCGACAACAGCAGCTGATTTACCCCAGCCCCTTTATTACATGGCAAACCCCCCATTTACTCTCACCCGTCATTTAGCAGTGCTAGTAGGTGCATAAAGTCTCTTTGGCCCGCGTCACTAATACACAATCTTCCTCCACTCATTCCTATCATTAGCACTCTCTCTTCCCTGCTCCACTGACATATCACATGCATACATATATATAACTATGTACATACATTCTTATGTACATATGTTGTCCTCAATGAATCGTCATTTTCTAATTTATGAAGTATCCATAAAGACGTAACAACAACTTGTACATATTGGTACAAATGTCTGGTAATATTATAAAAGAACAAGAAATTAGTACCAATGTAGGAGAAGAGAGGCAGAAAGTGTACATAACACCCACACTGAGAAAAAACTTAATGGAAAATCTCAATAATTTTCACAGTTCCGTCAAATAAAAATCAACAGTGAAAGTACAAATTAGATAAATTAGAAAGAGAAAATGGAAGTTCCACTGCGACAGATGTTGAGATTTGAGAGAAACTGATCAAGAATTTCATTCAGTATTTGGACTGAAGTACACTGCATTTCAGTATATTCAGGAGAGTATGCTGCACCCTTCTCTATTTTGGTAATACCTATCTAATTAAATGTGTGCGTGTATGTATGTATGAATTTATGTATGTATGTATGTATGTATGTATGTATGTATGTATGTATGTATGTATGTATGTATGTATGTATGTATGTATGTATGTATGTATGTATATATATATATGTATGTATGTGTGCATATATATATATATATATATATATATATATATATATATATATATATATATATATATATATATATATATATATATATATATATATATAAATATATATATATATATATATATATATATATATATATTATATATATATATATATATATATATATATATATATATATATATATATATATATATTGCTCCCTTTATACTCACCCAGTAAACCATTAAATTTTATTTTTGCATTTTTCTAATCACAACTTCAGTTAAATGCATAAAACCATACACTTTTTATATATAAAATTTAATTTTTATTTTGGTTATCACTCATTAATAAATGTTGCAATATTCTTTAATATTAATAAAATAACATTTGACATACTGGAAATTCGGTTCAACAATATATATTTTGAGAACTGATATTTCAGTATTTTCACTTGCACGGGAGAGAGAAACCATCACGTCTTTCCTGGATGGCAATCAGGATCATACTAAAAACGTAATGAATGGTTTACTCTCTTGAAGATGAGAATATCTTATTCTCTCTCTCTCTCTCTCTCTCTCTCTCTCTCTCTCTCTCTCTCTCTCTCTCTCTCTCTCTCTCTCTCCCTCTCTCTCTCTCTCACACACACACACACACACACACACACAGACACACACACACACACATGCACACAAATACACACACACACACACGCACAATCATTACTAGATTTTACATTGCTTCCTATTCAAACTCATATTAAATAATATCAACGCCACTACTGATAGCTATCTGAAGAATTTGTTAGTCTCTCTCTCTCTCTCTCTCTCTCTCTCTCTCTCTCTCTCTCTCTCTCTCTCTCCTCTCTCTCTCTCTCTCTCTCTCTCTCATGTGCACAGCCATATAGTTCTGTTTGGAGTCTGGAAATTGCAGTATCATTAGTCGCTAATACATTAATTTTTCACCATTGGAGATTTCAACTCTTCATCAGATAATAATCCCATATCTAAATACTATTATAGCACCAAAAATTGTCATCCTGATTACATCCATATCCCGAGTCTTCTGCTCATCACACTGCTTCGCATATTAGGTCTACATCACGAAAATATGTACATGTATACGAAAATATTAGTAGTTTCGCTGTCTAATACGAAAAATATACCTTTCTTTCCGTGTTCTCACACGTCCCTCCGAAGCCTTTAAACGAATATTCTCAACTTCATGTATCTTATCTATATCGTTGCAATATGCGTTTGTGTATATATACATGAATAAATATTCGTAAAATGCGTTGCTTAAAAGAAAAAGTTTTCTGGTTTCGAGTTCTCACTCATCTCTCAAAATTTCCAAACTTTGGTATTCTTACACCTTCTTTCACGAAAATATGCGTATATACAGAAATAAAACTCGTAGACTCGTGCTTTGATACTAACGCATGTATTACTTCTATATTATTACTTACCTTTCAAAATCCAGTAATATATCTTAATAGACACTGTAGCATCTGTCCGTAAGTCCAAAAGCACACACCTATTTCCTTTTAACTTTGACTGTCAACACTGTACACTTGACGCCATATTGAAAGCTGGTCTAAGCATCTCGACATTTAGTGGACTTTTAGTTTCGCGTTTTGTTAATAAGCCATTCTATTAGAAAATACTGTTTAATTTTGATTAATTATATTTTTATGATATTGAATTTATATTGAAATGTATTGGAATCTTGGAATATAATGGGGAACGGTATGTATTTTTTTTAGAACTGGAATGTTAGGAATTTGCAGCGTATGACTCTGATGTAGAGGCGAGACGCAAATCCACAACTTGAAATTTATCGAAAATTATTTTGGAATAAAAGTACTCGTAATAATAAACAAATAATAACAAGAACAAGAATAACAAAAACAACACCATAAACGGCAACAATAACAACAACAACAATATAATAATGATAATAATAATAATAATAATAATAATAATAATAATAATAATAATAATAATAATAATAATAATAATAATAATAATAATTGAATAATAATAACAATAATAATAATAATAATAATAATAATAATAATAATAATAATAATAATAATAATAATAATGATAATAATAATAATATTAATAATAATAATAATAATAATAATAATAATAATAATAATAATAATAGTAATAATAATAGTGATAGTAATAGTAATAATAATAATAATAATAATAGTAATAGTAATAATAATAATAATAATAATAATAATAATAATAATAATAATAATAATAATAATAATAATAATAATAATAATAATAATATTATTATTATTATTAATAATTATTACTATTATTATTATTATTATTATTATTATTATTATTATTATTATTATTATTATTATTATTATTATTATTATTATTATTATTATTATTATTATTATTGTTATTATTATCATTATTATTATCATTATTATTATTATTATTATTACTATTATTATTATTATTATTATTATTATTATTATTATTATTATTATTATTATTAATATCATTATTATTAGATAATGCTAATAATAATAATAATAATAATAATAATAATAATAATAATAATAATAATAATAATAATAATAACAAAATTAATATCAATAATAATATAGACTGACTCAGAAACCCATATGGACAATCTGGCACTGTTTGGCATGAATGGATCAATGCCACATAACTATCTGGAATGTAGATGGAAGGGCCAGGATATTCTACATGTAATAACTGTTAATTACAAGGCAAAGCATCTATGTAGACATTTCCTAACATTTTTCAAAGTAAGTTCATCATATTTTTTGAACTATGAATTCGTTTTTCAAAGGTTCAATCTATGCTCTATGTTCATTGTATGTTGAGATTCAACACGTGTAATATAACTGAACATGTCCGGAGGATGGTTTTCATAATAAGAGTGTAATAAATAATGGGTACATTTCCAAGACAAAATTATTCTGCATTTCCTACCTAATTTGGATACATACATACATACATACATACATACATACATACATACATACATACATACATACATACATACATACATACATACATACATACATACATACATACATACATACATACATACATACATACATACATACATACATACATACATACATAGTTTTAAGGACAGGTATGATAAGTATCACTAAGTCTAAAATGGAACCGATCAGGAGACGGGAAGATACGAGCTTTGGGCTCTTTCCCGTAAACACAATTAGGTAATCACAATTAGGTAATCACATACATACATACATACATACATACATACATACATACATACATACATACATACATATATATATATATATATATATATATATATATATATATATATAAATATATATATATATATATATATATATATATATATATATATATATATATATATATATATATATATATATATATATATATATATATATATATATATATATATATATATATATATATATATATATATTTGTGTGTGTGTATACATACAGGTACACGCACATACATATATATTAGTGTGACGCCGAGATGGGCAAAGAAAACTGTCCTCATTGAGGTTGAGACATCAAGAAAACATTAAGAAGAAGCAAAAGTAAGAGCTTTTGGTCAAGGCAGAAATAAGAGATTAATAAGCAGTAAGAAAAGGGCAGGATGAAAGAATAGTCAGAAAAATAAAGACCTAGAAATATGACAGAAATAAACCCCGAGATGACATTAGAGCACTTTTTTTTTTTTAAGGAAAAAATGTCATAAGCGTTTGAGAAGACAAAAGGAGGAAGAGAGTTCCAGAGTATGAAAGTGGTAGGAAAGGAGCAGTCACTGCACTGACCATTCCGCGAGTTACAAATTTCAACACTTACCTGTGTGACGAATCCGCTTGGTGGATGTAACATAGTCTCGCAAATGGGGGAGAAATGCAATTTGCCAACTCATCAGAGAAGAACAGTGATAGAAGTAGTACCGATGGTAAGAGAGAGAGAGAGAGAGAGAGAGAGGAGAGAGAGAGAGAGAGAGAGAGAGAGAGAGAGAGAGAGAGAGAGAGAGAGAGAGAGGATACCTTTCGGTGAAGAGAAAGAGAATCGAGATTGAAAGTAAGAGAAGGGTCGTTAGATGCTCTTATGGCCTTGGATTAAGCCCTATCAAGAATATAAAAATAAGATGAAGCACCCCAGATGTAAGAGCTGTATTCTAAGCAGGGATGGATAAGGCCTTCATAGATTCTTAGAAATTGACAAGAGGAAAAATTATTACGAAAACGAAACAGAACTCCCAATTTCTTAGATGCAGTTTTAGACATTTTAATTATGTGAAACTTCCAAGACAAGTTAGAGGCTATTTGAATGACTAATATGTTTATCATAGTCAGATGATAAAATTCGTTATTTTGAAAGACAATATGGTTATGAGGAGGAAGAGAAGATAAAGAGATAGTCGGAAACTGTGTCTTGGAGTCACTGAGTATTAGAAAATTTTAAGTACATTATGCAGATACTCTTCTTTAATCGAGACTGATTTAAAACAGCAGACAAAGGTCGCGAGGAGATGGCAGAGGGAATCTGAAGGGCAGAATCGTCGGCAAAGGCGTAGAGAAGAGAGGAAGATGAGGACTGAAGAAAATCTCTGGTGAAGAGGAGGAATCAAACAGGTGAGAGAACAGTACCTTATGGAACATCACTGGTAATTGGGAAAGAACAATAGATATTGCACCGTCAATTACAACACAAAAACGGTCAAAAAGGAAACCGGAAATCAGTGAACAGAGAAGGGGTAAAGCCATAACAGGATGTTTGACTAACAGAGCCTTGTGCCACACTCTGTCAAAAGCCTTAGAGATCTCAAGAACGACGGCGAAGGATTCCTCATAATTCTTAAGATAGAATGACCATGCATGAGTGAAATAAGACAGGACGTTACCAGTATATATTGCCTTGCGGAAACTGAACTAATGATCAGAAATAAGCGAGTGACATTCTAGATATTTCAAGAAGTGAAAATTGAGTGAAGTTTTAAATATTTTAGCAATAGCGGAGGATAGAACAATTGTTTTGTATTTGGAAGGCTTAGAAAGGTCACCCTTCTAATGTACAGGGTGAATTAGAGCATACTGCCAAGAATGAAGGATATATACTGGTTGAGAGAATGAGGAGAAAAGACGGGAAACCACTGGAAGTAATTCATCTGCAAACTCCTTGAGAAACCTTGCTGAGATACCATCTGGTCCAGATGACTTATTCTTCTTCAGAGAGTGTAGATATGAGAATATAGGACATATTGAGAGATTTGATACTGATTTGGGGAAGCACGATTAGACGGCTGGATTTCAGAGAGATGGAGAAGGTTGGGGAGGGATGTACCGTAGTGTTGCTATACTGACGAAAGATTAAAGTTAAGACCTTGGATGTTTGAATGTTGACTAGTGAATGAAACAGATCTGGCAGGAGGAAAAAGGTCATGGGCAGATCATTACTATCACAGGGAGTGCCCAACCCCACACCAATAATGGAATCAACAAGCTCTCCATTGATTCTTAGCACCCCTCTACGTGGGTAATGGAGGCAATGAGTAGTGAACCTTCCATATATATATATATATATATATATATATATATATATATATATATATATATATATATATATATATATATATATATATATATATATATAATGGGCTGTGCATTGACCATTTCTTTCCTTCCACTTCAATATTCTGCATCTCTTCTCCAGCTTCTGTCTTCCTTTACTCTAATGACCTTTCTTGTTTCAAAAAGCTGATCTATCGTCAGTTTAGGGCCTATTCTTACCATATTTCTAAATAATCCTCTCTCGATCTCTTATTTATGCTTTGTCCTTAAGATGCTACTTTTTTCTTCTTAGTGTTTCCTTGGTGCTCTGAAAAGAGTTTTTCTCTTCGCATTTTTTTTAATATTCTTTCTTTTGAAAAGGGAGAAAAAAGTACCACCACAATGTTCTCCTGTGAGTTATAGAAGTCAACTAAATGGAACAAAGTAGAACAACCTGGAATTCCCGCTTCGCGGATTCTTCAAGCAGCAAGTCACGGCATATGAAGGGGATTCTGGTAGGAAGATTTTATCTAGAACCTGACGATTATGACTGAATAAGCATGGTTGTGGAAGAAGTAAGAGTAAACGAGTGGAGTCTGGTAGCATGTAATAAAAAGTTAGGTGTGTTAACAGTAATAGTGAATGAATGTGTGCTTCGACTCGGTCATACTTTACAATGGTGATTGCATAGATTATTTATAAAAAGTATTTGCTTATATAGGTTTTATCATAGAATTTCCTCCGAATTTGTGTTATGGAGAACTAACCGACCACCTAACAATTTTTACTGCATTCAATTTAAATTATCATTATTATTATTATTATTATTATTATTATTATTATTATTATTATTATTATTATTATTATTATTATTATTATTATTATTATTATTATTATTATTTGCGTATTAATATAAGAGAGAAAGCTATACTTTATAGCTAGGCTGGCTAGAATTTAGCGATTTTATACGGCTAGGAAAAAACCATTGCAAATTTATAATCATGCTCATTTTTTGTTTAAAATCCTTTCTTAGCTAAGATATAAAATAATACTATATATATTTTTAATGATTCACCAATGTAAGTGTTTTTCTTATAATAAACGGATTAAAAACCAACAACCAAGAGGGGGGAAAGTTAGCTCAATTCAGTGGTATTCTTATGCTAGGATAAATTTAGAATACTGTGTCAAGAAAGACAATTGGCTACGAAATTTTGATTAAAAAACCATATATTTCTATCTATGAAGCTAGTATAAAACAGATCCCATATATGAGCATGAGAAAGTAACCAGGAGAGAAGAAAACTCGAATATTGGCTTAAAAATCACCAAAAGTGACAAAAAAGTAGCTGATATCTGGCTTCAAAAATCTGCTTTTTACCAATATATTTTCTCATGATTATATACTAGTAATTATAAAAAAATATCTTCACATCTATGAAATAATTGACAAAATAATCTGAAATTTATTTATGATGTAAATAAAGCTTAGACGATTCCAATTTCTTAATCCAATTTAGGTAAACGCCGTGAATTATTATCCATTAAATAAAATGAAAATAGTCTTAATACATCAAATTACAGGTAAATTTAACTGAAGCTAATATTTATAATGCGACAAAATCCATAAAATCCTGTTTTTAGTGTACATTTCCAAAAATGATCAAAGGTTTCGTCCAGTTTCATTCGGATTCGAAAACGTGAACGAATCTCGTTTGTTTAGATTCTTGTTTTGAGAAATTTGGGGCTTGGATCCGCGTTGTCTGATTGGGTAATTAAATGCTGTAAATAGTAACGATAACTGCAGAATAGGTAGTTAGCTCATCTATAGGATAGTGTCTAAAGTTATAACCCTCAGAATATTTAAAATAGAGATTAAAACTTGTTTGTGAATCTATTTTGGACCTCTTAAAATAGTGACGAGTATTATGTGGTTAACCTAGGTTAGGTTAAGTTTGAATTTGAACTTTGCCTTTATCAGTGACCAACTGAAGATCATATACCTCACCTTTACCCCAACTAAATACATAGGGACTTTGAGAGATTGAGGTTAGGTTAGGTTAGAATTTAATCGTGACCTTAAGCGACAGCGATCAACCGAAGATTACGGACCTCAACTTTACCCCTATTTAAGAATTAGGACCTATAAAAATTTCAGATCATAAGCCATCAATAGCGTCGCTATTTTCATGTATCCTACAAAAATTACCTTTTTTGTGGCTCTGAGGAAAACTTTTGCTCGTAAGTTTCCCCCTTCAAATTGTTTTACCATTTTTGGGACGCACTCAGCCGTCTGCAGTGGACATTCAAGCTTGTGCTTATGATGTACAAGTTTTCTCTGATAGTGTATTAATTACCCATTTTCGTTCTGAGTATAAATTCCTGTCCTCATCCAGTTGGTTTTATGATTTGCAGACACTTATCATTATCTAGAGAGAAGATTGTCATATCATTGAAGACCTAGATTTCGTTACCAACCTTACGATGGTTAGGCTATAAACAGAAACCTTGAAAAACATGCATAGCATAATTTCTAGATACAGAAGCTCCCCTACTTACAAACAACCGAGTTACGAACATCCACAGATATGAACAAAAACCTACCCATTATCTACCCATGTAATAAAGTATGTATTACTGTACTGTAATGTTCATCTATCAATTTATTATTACAGAATTATTACTGGATTAAAACTCATTATTACTATATGATTTATGTTTTATGTAGTAGTTAAGTGCCTGTACCCTAAGTACAGTACAGCACTGCATATGTAAGTACTGTACAGTACTTCTTTTTACCTAAACACAGCTTATGAACAATTCTACTTACGAACAGACTTCTGAAACCTATCTCGTTCGTAAGTTGGGGAGCGTCTAATTGTTCACTTTGGAAAACCCAGTTAGGAAAATTCCTTAACATTAATTTTATTAGATTAAGTGTGGTTAGGTTTGGTAAGGTAGCTCACTCCCAGTAAGAATTAGTTAAGTGAAATGATTGTTTTTTTAGTTGTATTTTATAAGTTTGTGATGTCTTGTATTTTTATTTCACATTAGGGCATGGAAGTAAATATTTACCATATACTGGTAGTAGGATAAGCAATTTCCAATTTGGTTACTCTGTAAAAGTTTACTAAATGGTGAATTAATGGTGCCAATAAAAGCTACTAACTAATTTTGTATCTTATGCTGATACATTATTAATAAATTGTCTGTTGTTATACTGAGCTAACATATGAATGCGATATGTATTCATGAGAATAATTATTTACATATGCATCATTGAATAATCTAAAAATTCTCATGATGTTATCTTGCATTTGTTTTAAAACAAAATCTTGCTATATATATGCATTTATATTATATTTCCAGTTTATTTTCTCTTGAAACGGCCAATGCAGAATACAAGAAATGACTGCAGTCTCGCAAACGGTCGTGGATATGGCCAATCAGCTGGCCCTTGCTGTCAACACGACACTCGACCCTAAGGTGCCACATCACGTTCGCATTGAAGCTTATAATTTGCTTGAAAAGGTAATATTTATGGTCTCTTCAATGCCCAAGTGTGAAATGGCTGGTGTCACTGGAGGAGAAGAGGTTTATATCCATGTCCTGTGCATGATATAGGAGCTGATTAAGAGGAATTGGGGAGTGGAAACTTGGGATTTCTAAAATTAGCTGTTGAATTTTTTTATTCTCATCTCAAAACAGCTGATAGAAGGGATAAAAGATGTAGCCCTGCTCCATTCCTTCTATTTCTCATTTGTGACCACCCTGGTTGCTCACTGCGATACGACATAGCGTTGAAAGATATATGGAGTCAAATCTTTTATTTTGGGCATACATCGCCACATCTCAGTAACGTATGGAAATATTTAATGCACAAATATTTGCATCTCGGCAAACGTGTCTGCATATGATGCCATAATATAGAAATTCAGTTGCATATCTATTTGATCTGTATGCCTTTATATTGTACTTGACGAATCTTTATCTTCAAAATTTTTCAAGATATGTATTTAGAACCTTGATTCCAAAAATAACAAAGATATACAATTTTACATTCATTGCCATCTTGAAATATAATTTTTATATTTTTTTTTGTATATTTCTTTAGGCAAAGGAAGACCTTGTAGTTTCTGTAGAGTGCGGGTTTTTTATGTCAAGCACCACCAAAGAGCCTCCTGTTAGACATTTTGGGCTACAGCTCCTGGAACATGCCATTAAATACAAATGGAATGATCTCACCGTTGACCAGAAAGACTACATTAAGGTTTGTAGGTGATTCAAAAGAAAGAATATCCATTGCAGAGTCTTGTAATACTTGGTAAATTCTTTTTGGTTTTATTTTCATTATTTTCATCCTACAAATAGCACCACTATTCTGTGATAACGTTTCATCACTGTGGCCTTTCCTATCTGTTGAATATTCAGTATTAGTGATTTCATTGCTGATGAAGAAGGACTTCATATTCCCAAATGTAACATGTCTCTTTGAATAATAGCTACTTCACAATATGGTATTTTGAACAGTTAAGAGGAAATTTCATGAGAGATTTCCCAATTCAATTTCTCCTAATGAAATGATAATATTAAGGTAGTTTGCTTCTTTTTATGAGAGTGGAGTTGTGCGATGAGCACCATTTCTTATGAATTACTCGTTGTCACCTGTGTTTTTCTTAGGTATTTTTGTCTAGTTTTGGTATCATTGATACAAGTGTCCTCATAGGAAGATTCTTGATTAACCACAATATGAGCTTTTTACTGTTTAATAAGCACTCTCTATTAAATAATTTAGTTGTGGTACCTGCTTATCCGTTTATGAAACTTAAACCTACAGTACTGATAAATGACACCAATTCATGTTTTTGAAATTTCCATTGTAAAGTTGAATTGTAATTCAAATATTTATTTGTTTTATACTCTAATTAGATATATGATAAATATTAAAATATGTTGCAGTATCAATACATGGATAATTTGTGGCTTTTATTTCATTCTATAAGGTGACATTTTTTTTTAAATTTTTATTTAAATGACAAGAAAATACCATGAGTATAATTTTACTAAGAATTTCTAAAAGAAGTGTGCTCAACGAATGTTACTTATTTTACAAATTTACATTTTCTATGATATATTGACAGGAAAATGCCATAAAGCTAGTTTTGGAAGGAACTTTGGATCTTTTACATGAACACATCTTTGTTAAAGACAAGGTAAGAGGTTGATTACAAAATAGTGCATCGTAGGGTTGAATTAAAATGATCTAATACAGTCGCTACTGATAATAATTATGCATCTTTAACACTACTGTTATGTTACCTTAATCTTTGCATCTTTGTTATGGTTTAGGAATATCATAAGTATATAACTGGTATATTTGGACATGAGATGGATACATACTGTATATTAAATTCTCGTTTTTATACTGGCTTCAGTTTATGTGATATATCCATGAAAATAAAAGATATCCTTTATATTATTTTCTGTTTTATCATAGGTGTCGAGACTAATCGTGGAAATGATAAAGCGAGAGTGGCCTCAGCAGTGGCCGAATCTCGTTTCCGGATTACGTCATATTGGGGACAAGGGGCCAACTCAGACAGAACTTATTCTCTTTGTATTTCTGCGCTTGGCGGAAGATGTCGTTACTTTGCAGGTGAATTATGCTGATTTTTTTAAAGGAAACGTCATGCCTCATTGATTGTAGAAGAGTACTGCAAGTGCAACAGAAAAAGTATAGTAGCTGAGTTTCGGAGTTCTCTTCCAAATCCTCATTTCTTGTGTCAGTTGTTATCTGGCTAAAAGAATCTTGATGGGAAGGATGGAATGTCGTCCTGTTCTCATTTTTCTTTAAGTCGTTTCCGATAAGGAGCTCGAAATATGAGCGCAAGATCTCTATTTGTTGCTCACTTCGAAAAGTTGGAAATGCAGGTATGGAAGCCTCAGTTCAATACTCTATATGATGTACTGTAATATAAAGGCTTACGTATTTTCCAAATGAGTTGCCATATATCAGCAGTGTGGCCACAACTGTAACAAAGAATTTAAGTAGCAGGGCCTCTGTATACCATGCTCATCCATGCCTCTTCTGACATTTGCTTTGTGGCAAGAAAATATTTGGGGTGAGAGGGTCTGTCAACACCCATCTCTCATATTCCTTATGGTCGGCTTATACTACACATGGGACACAGGTGTTGAAACTTTTTTTCACCACCAGTGATGATAATTCCTCTTTGTGATGTGTGTGTGTGTATCATCAATATTTAATGGAGCTTGATAGACTCGTATGTGTTGTCATATTTAGTGAGTGCAACCTCTGAAGTGAATTGTGAAAAATTAGTTTGAAGTGTTCGTTTTGTTTTGATTTTGGTTTGCTTACGGTTTTAGAGAGTTTGTACATTCCATTTCATTATAAATCTTACGTTTGCTGTTTGTTTGGTAGCCACAACCGCAGTTTTTTTATGTGTGTGCAGATTTTCCTAGTAATGGGGGAAAAGAATATTTCACTCTTATTCTTTTTGTATTGTAAGAGCTGACTAAAAGTTATAGGGGATGCAATGGGCTGGCAGTCCTATTCGCCTAAAAGTTTATTTATTGTTTTTGCCACAGAACAGCCGATAAAAGGGATAAGTACAAGGAGGGTGTGATGAAGCCCTGGCTTCAATTGCATATAATATTATGAAATAATATAAATAATCTGTATCAATTTCTTCTCAGAATCTGGAGTGCAACCATAGACGAAGAGATCTGTATCAAGCGTTGGCAGCGGATATGGATGCAATATTTAGTTTGCTGTTGTCATATATGGATAATAACAAAAACCACTATGCACAGATGATGAAGGAAGGGAAAGAGCACATCGCCCAACAACATTGTCGAGCTGTGCAGGTACTGTATTCAGGAGTTCTTATGTATACATGATATATGCAAGAGTATTATAGTATTACTGTATTATTATTATTATTATTATTATTATTATTATTTTTATTATTATTATTATTATTATTATTATTATTATTATTATTATCATCATCATCATCCAAGCAACAAGACCAGATGGAAAAAGTGTAAGACTGTAAATCAGATGGCTCCAGCAGGGGAAGCGACTTGATGAGGAAAAGAAGGAAGAGATCACCAAACACTATGAAATTTTAGGAAATGGTACAACTCAGTATCACAATCTTGGCATTACTCCATGCCTTTAATGTTTGAGATACTTGATATCTTTCTAAGACATGTTGACCGTTTGTCTTGTACATTGATTTTTTTTTCCTGCTAGGGTCTACAGAGTGGGCATAACTAGTGGAAGAAAATAGCAGATAAACTCATAGAAATGAATTCGTTCACTGAAATTTGCTCATAATGACTGAAAAGATGGCTTTCAATGCTTTGAAAATAGAAGAATGTTAAAAAAAAAAAATTTCTGAAAAACTATACACTGGGAGCTATGCACTTTATTACATATGTACCTTGCTTCTAAGGAAAGAAGGTTAAGTCAATAATGAAGAACTGAATTCATAACCCATTCGTTTGCTATGATTACTTCTTATACCAGCCAATGGAAACCTATGAACTTGGAGCTTTTTCCCCCATTCCATACTTCTTATTGCGGTTTAAGTTATTAATTGAAAAACTTTGTCATCTGTCAAGGTCAGGAGGGTGATCACAGCTAATGGAAGAAAGCTGCACTAAAGCTCTAGGGTTTCAGTGGTTTAACCTGACTCCATCAGGTGGCTTCGTTATCACTCACTGGCAGTTCTAAGGGTTAGCTGTATATCACTTCACATTGACTCAAGACATCTCTTTTGTGCCTCTTTTCTGCTTGAATGTTTTTTTTTTCCCATTTTGCAGGTTTCGCTGATGACATTAGCGGGTTATGTCGGATGGGTGGCAGCGCACCATGTTTTTGATAATGATGGATTGCTTTTGAATTATTTGTGCGTCTTCTTAAGTCATGACTACTGTAATCTGGAGGCTGCCGAGTGCCTTCTTCAGGTACTCTCAACTGAAGATCAGTTGATGCTTTCTCTGTTAATTTAAAGTTTTTGAGTTTTTTATATTGTCATTATATATGTTATTATATATTTATTGAATATTCTATTACGTGGATATCCTTCATTTTTACAATATATGTTGGAGAAGTGCGAATCTGTGCTCAGTATCATTGCATATTCATCATTGATATTAAACTTAAATATAAATTCCAAGAATTAGCTTTGGTAACTATGTTAAGAGTATCTTCACATATATGATATTTGATATGTGGGATATATGTATGATGGGGATGAATTTTCTGTAATAATATAATATTACACAGATTGTAAGCAGAAAAGGGAAACCAGAAGAAAGAAGACCAATTCTCATCCTTTTCGACGATAACCACATGTCTGCAATATTTGAAGCGGCCATTCGGGCAGTGCAGAGCCCATTGAGTGAAAGCAGCTACAGGTTTCTCAAAGTACTTACACAGGTATATTGATACTTATAATTGATTTATTTAGGTATTTTGGGGGGGTCGCAGTAACTCAGTGGTATTGCACAGGAGCCTGGAAGCAGCTGATGTGAATGCGAGCCCTCTCTGGGATGTTAAAAAGGAAACCAACCTAGTTCAAATACAGAATGTAGAACAGAAAAATATGTCTTCTTTACATAGTAAAGCATGGACGTTCAGTTAAAGATGCAGTACTCTGCTACAGATATAGCTTTTCTCTTTTACTTTTATCGACCTAGGTGATTTAAAATTTTCTAAGTAATGAAATTTGTTTTTTCATTGGTATTGGCAGAGATAGAATTGCACACTATTATTCGCTTCCTGACGTAGATCTTCCTTGAAAGTAATATGGACTGCCTAAAAGGGGTATGGACTAGGAGCTAAACTATTTTTCACATACTAAAACAAATTACTGCCAAGATGAAGCTAGTCGGGATCTGTGAAAGCTCCATTTTCAATATTCTTCCCTGCATTTGCCGCTGCTCTGTTTCCCTCAAGTGAGATATGGCATGTAGTTTGAAGTGAAATTGATTCTTGCTACTGTTTTCACTTAATTCTATATCTTTTTTAGGTACTTACAGCTTTAGGACACCAGATATGTTGTCTGTGGGGTAAAGAACCAGACTTGTCTGAACCATCAAATATTGGCACGTATTTGAAGGTCATCCTTACGTTTACGGAGCATCCGAGTCTCAGCATCTACAGTTACACGACTGTCTTGTGGGGCCAAATATTTCGACACGAACACTTCAGTAAAAGCGATGTGCTTTTGTCAATTATTCCCGCTTGGATAGCGATTACAACTCGAAAGGTATTGGACTGCAGTTTACATAGTTTTTTCTTGATTAAATGTTGATAGAAAGAATGATTTTTGAAATTAAATTTTTATCGCTGAACTATCAGTGTTTGATAGAATATATAATTTTTCTTGTATCTGCAAAATCCACTGGAGTTTTTTATGTAGTATTTGTTATATCTATTTTTGTTTGATAGTAATTAAGTAACAAACTTGTGCAGTAATTTGCAACAACTTTTCTAGATTGTTAAACACGGATATCCCTCTAAAAATGACTCTGAGAGTTGCCAGTTCTCTCGATTTGACTTTGACTGTGATGAAGACTATTCTCATTTCTTTTACAAGGTAAGTGAGTTTGACTTTCTGTTGATTTGTAACATTTGTGGCCATCCTGCTTCAGCATACTATACCTATTTTCTATTTTATTAGACATTCTGTTTCAAGAAAAAATATAAGGATGATAGGATTGCCTTTCTTTTGCTTTCCTTTATCTTATAGTCAACTATTAGAGTATATATATATATATATATATATATATATATATATATATATATATATATATATATATATATATATATATATATCTCTATATATATCTCTATATGTCTATATGTCTATATATATATATATATATATATATATATATATATATATATATATATATATATATATATATATATATATATATATATATATATATATATATATATATATATATATATATATATATCTATCTAATCTATCTAATCTATCTATATCTATAGCTATATATATATCTATCTATCTATATCTATGTATATATATCTATCTATCTATATCTATCTATCTATATATATGTATCTATATCTATCTATCTATATCTATGTATATATATCTATCTATCTATATCTATGTATATATATCTATCTATATATATATATATATATATATATATATATATATATATATATATATATATATATATATATATATATATGTATATATCTATCTATATATATCTATATATCTATCTATCTATCTATATATATATATATATATATATATATCTATCTATCTATCTATCTATCTATCTATCTATCTATCTATCTATCTATCTATCTATCTATCTATCTATATATATATATATATATATATATATATATATATATATATATATATATATATATATATATATATATATATATATATCTATATATATATATATATATATATATATATATATATATATATATATATATATATATATATATATATATATATATATATATATATATATATATATATATATATATATGAAATACTTTTTCTCCTCAACCTACTGAGACAAAATTAATTTTATGTACACATTAACAGGTCCGATCTGAGAGTCTCGAGGTGATAAAATTAGCATCGGCCCTAGACCCCATCACGATATTCACATATATTGAAGGCCTTCTCACGCAGCAGATTCTGAAACCAATCGACCCAGGACCCAATGCAGAGAAGCAGCTCTGTAATCTCCTCTCACCATCTTTCTTAGAATGGGATGCCTTGTCACAGGTATAAAATGACACTAGTTTTTTTTTTATGCAATAATTCCCCACATGGGTTGTAGGTGGCTGCCAGTGGTTAGTAATAGAGCGATTTTTGAAAAAAAATTTGTAATGCGTTAATTCTGTTTATTGGTTTTGTGATATGAAAAAGCTGTTGGATTATAATATAAAATGTTATCAACTTATTACCGTCTCTGGATTTAGAGGCTTGTTTTTGGTGTGGTAATGAGGTATTTAATGCAGTTTTTCCTCTTGTAAAGGGTATTGTTATAATACCTTATTGGTTAGGCCAATGTGATAATACTGTCAGACTACTGTATATGAATGAAATTTATTTTGTATTATTAGGTTCACTACCTCCAGGGCCTATTACACTGATTTTGTATTTTCGGAAAGATGTTAATTTAGTCCTTTGCCGGTTGCTTAGTAAAGCTATTAAACTGTTACTTTTATACATGTGAATGGACATGAGATAGATATACACCTTTACCCTAGTACAGCATAGGAAAAATAAGACCCCCATTTTGGAACACAGTTTTCCTTAACTTGTAAAAGAACTACCGCTGAAACCAGAAGTGGCACAAAAAGACTTAATACAGGCGACACATAATTAGATTCAAGGAGCCCTTCTGTCTCCCTGTTTTTTTGCAGCTCTGGCTGCTGTCCTCTCTTCAGTGGTATATAGAATCTGCTGTCCTCTCTTCAGTGGTATATAGAATCCTGTTAAAAAAGAATGTAGTACAATTCACACAAATGCTAGTCAGATGTTATAGCATTATTGTACTTGTGTTTTTCAGATTGTGGAAAGTGCCATGAATCGTGTAATGCAGCAGCAAAAACACAAGCAGCCAGATGCCGAAAGAGGCGTTAAATTGCTGCAGCAGTGTTTGATGTACGAGACGGTTGATCCTTTGATTTTATCTGCTCTGTTGTCCTGCATATCAGGGCTTTTTGTGTTTGTGCGTATCGTTCCATCCCTGCTCATGGACGTTTTGAATAAAATCTTTTCGGCATTAACTTTTTCGTTGCCCGGGCAGACCAAGGACTCTAGAAGCAGAGCTGTGAAAAACGTTCGGCGCCACGCCTGTTCGTTGTTAGTGAAGATATCGCGGGGCTATCCTGATATCTTGATAAATGCCTTCGATTTTATAAACAATGTGATGGAAAACTTAAGCCATAATCCTACTGAGCTCTCCCAGATGGAGAAAGTCACTCTGGGCGAATCGCTTCTGCTAATTAGTAACCATAATTGCAGCTTTGAGAAGCAGTCGAGCTTTATAGGCAAGCTCTTGAAACCTGTTTCAGATTTTTGGCTCAATATAAAACAGCAGTTCAGTTCCCCACGGGAATTCATGTCATTTGTGGGTTTGGATAAAGCACCAGTGGAACCCAGTGATAAGGATGTTAATGGCCAGAACAGAGCCCAAATTATATACAGCATTAACCTCATGATGGCCATTATCAAACGTTCCGAATACCCTTCAGACCTCAGCCAAGCTGAACGGGGCGGATTCATATTGTGTTACTCGGACAATGGGAATGTGGTTTGTCGCAATCCGGCCACTCCTTACTTCTTGCCTCTTCTTCATCAACTGTTCTGCCTGTTACGCCTTTTTAATGGTCTCTGGCACCCCACTGCCCTCACCGCTGTGTCACAAGGATATTCCAAAGCGTATAATTTGCCAGAGTCGGAGAAAAATAATATTCTGGGTCTTACGTGTGTGAGTCCTACTGATCCTTATTCTGATTTGCCCAAGGTAAGGGAATAAGTAAGATGTTAGTATTGCATAGTGTTCTCTTTTGTATTGGTCGTTATAATTTTCAGCAAACTAGCAGTAGCTACGATTTGGAACGATGACTTTGGTTGACAGTCTTAATGTGGTGCTTTACTTTGGAAAGCTTTGCCATTTTAAGTTATTTTATGTATACTGTTTTTGAGATTAGAGTTATTGTAAACATGTATTATATATATAATCACAATGTTCTAATCCATTGTGCTTGGCTTTTGATGTATATATTAGTTATTTTAAAAAGTAGTTATTACTTATATTGTGACTTAGTGCTGTAACTCATACATATTAATTTCCTAAAGTACTTTTGCCTTCATATTCCCTGCTTGTTCTAAAAAGGTGATTAAAATATTTTCTCTTACCACGAAATGACTGGGTTAGGAATGGACGTAATACAGGATATGTTAAATCCCTGCTACCTCATTTCGTTTGTTACCATTGTGGCCACTCTTCTGGTTCAGAGTGATATAGTGTCTCAATTTAAGAGGTCTTTTATTATAAATTTATGTGAAATACTTTTGATATTTTATGCCACTTGTTTTCATTAGGTGCAGCACCCATTGGAGAGAATGCAGTACTTTTTGTCGATAGTTCATGACAACTGTTACCACATCCTTGGTAATGCGGGCATGTCCTTGGGTCTCCAGTTCTACCAGCATCCTCACTTAGCTGAATATATCATTCACTCATCGCTCTCAAACCTTCATTTCATCCCGGAATACCGTCTCCGTCCCATCATCCGCACATTCTTGAAACCCTTCATTCAGTCGTGTCCGCCAGAGTGTTATAGGGCAGTTCTACTGCCCATTCTCAACCATTTCTGTCCGTACAGTAAGTATTTCATGTTTCTGGGATAAACAATGCTATTTACTTGTTGGGGAGAAAGAATTCCACAGTGATATTCCTTGCGTACTGCAATAGGCTACTGAAAGGGATAGGGTACCAAATGGTTGACAGTTCCATTCAAAGTTATTTTTCCTTACCACAAAGCAGGTGACAGTAAGGGTGAGGATGGACAGGTTATGATATAGCCTTGCTACCTATTTTATTATTTCACACTGCTGGTATCAGCGAGATATGGCATCTTATAGGTAATAACCTTAGATAGGATACTGCATTTAGAATTATGTAGAAGAGCAGTATTGAGCTATGTGAATTAGCGTAAAGGATAGTCCCAGACAAGTATACTGTTGCCTTTGTATGATTGTGCATAAGATTAGCATCCGCCACTTAATGAATTATCGAGAGGACACAGTATACAGAAAAAACTTTTGTTTTATGATTTCTAGCAAGTTATCTATAGCATGGTTGTACTTGTAGAAGCAAACCATCTTGTAATATACACACAAGCCTTAAAATGTATTTGCTTTAAGTAAAATTAGAGATCAAGGATTTATGCTCATAATTCCCTCCCTTGCATATTGTAGAGATTTAGAGGAATATCTTTGGTGGTAGGGTAGGAATAATCCCTACTGGTTTTCCATACATGAAGAAATAGATAACTGAAAGAGATATCACTAGTGCCATTCTCGTGTGTTATGTGTATTATATATAGGACAACTGAGAGGGTATCGAAGAGCTTGGATTGGCAGTTCCATGTTTCTGAATGTTTTTATAAATTACCTGTTAAAAGAGGCCCGAAGGAACAGAGAAAGGTGATGTACTGCCCCATCGCTTCATTTGTTACAGTTATGGTCAGCTTTCTAGTACTACCTTTAGCAGGATTTGGTATTGAAAAGAAAAATTTATTGACTAATTCAGTTTATGGTGTCTTTCTATTGAGTGTGTTTATAGAATATCATCTGAATAATGAAAGGGATCCCTTTCAAAATGATAAAATTTAAGTCTTGTGGTCTCTTTGAAATAACTTGATTATGACATTTAAATAAATTAGCAATAATCTCTTGTTTCTGGAAATTAATGTCATTTCTATTTTGAACAGTGCTGGAACGACTAAGTAGCCGATGGGACCATCTTAACAACATGGCTGAAATTGACCCGCAAGAAGAGGAAAATAAAGATGTTCAAGAGATACTGGAAGATCTTCTTATAAGGATGCTAACCAGAGAATATGTTGATGTAAGTATCTGTAGTATTTTAGAAATACAGTATCTACTAATAGATATATCTACTGCATATTCACCGTAGCAGTCTGGACACCATAGCCGAGTGATAGTGATTGTGACTTTGATTTGTCAGGTCGTGAGTTTGCGGCCTGCCACGGTCTGAGGCTAGAAAGGGTATTTACTCAGGGTAATGGCTGCACTTGCCTAAACCAAAATCCTTCGCAAGAAGGCACTAGCCCTCAGTAGAAAAGGGTATCTGTTATGTAAAACCGATCATATAGTCATTGCAATATCTTATCTTTTGTGATGGGGAGGAAATAATCTGATTGTATTCCCTACCTGTCTTACAAGGCAAGTACAAGAGATATTACTTGTGATGAGGAAGAAGGAATTACACACATATATCCCTCATGTGTCATAGAGACATCCCTGGTGATGAAGGACTGAGAATTCTGGCCTTGTATTCCTGTGTATAGTAGAAGGTGACTAAAAAGATATCCCAGTGATTGAAGATATTAATTCCACACTTTCATGACTAGAGAATTATAAAATCTGATCATAAGGGATGAGGAAGCAAAGACTTAAAATCCCTTTTTGCATCATTATTTTTCTTGCTGCAGAGCAACTGAGAGAGGGATATGTCTTCTCTTTTGATTACAAAAATAAAGTAAGATTAATAAATTAGGTCTTGATGTACTGAATAATTACGATGGCAGGTAAAACTAAACTTTACAAACTGTTGCTTATATTGGATCAAATGGAGCTAATACTTACATGTTGGGATGTGCTTTAAGCAGAGCAGCCATTTTTCAGAGTGTTCTCATGATGTTTTTAATACAGTGTTTTATTTATTCTAAATCGCTTGTTCGAAGGAAGCTCAATGTAAGATAATGGTTGAAAGTGCTCTTGTTTGAAATATCATTATATAATAATGTGGATATCTTAATTTTTTTTGCTAGTTGTTGAAAGCATTGCTTATAAATGGACAAAAAGGGACCTTAACAGATGGGCCGGAAATGATGGATGCAGATATGGAAGTCCCTGTACCAGTGAACAGTAACGTGGAGATGTCTGATCTGGGAGAACTCGTTTTAGGCTGCGATGCAATTTGCCAAGCTGTGGTTTCGACACTTTTGAAGTGAGTTTTGAAATATCCCGCTCGTTGTTTTTTGTAATATCTACAGGACTTGTGTAGTAATACTATGCATGTTGGTGGAAGCCTGCTGATAGTTTTTTGTAAGATTTACGGGACTCATATAGTCATATAGTAATACTGTCCCTGTTGTTGGAAGAGAAAGAGTATACCATAGTGGCCAAATGAAAGGGATAGGTGATTGAAGAGCTGTCGTCCCATTTTCTTGAAATTTTGTGTTTTTTTGCCACAACAGTTGCTGGAATTGCTTTGAATGTGCATGGTATCAAGAAGCCCTGTTGTTTCCTCTTAGTTGTTCAGAATTGGTAATGTACATATACACATACGCACACACGTACAACGTACATATGTGCATACCTACAACATATGTATGTACATATCATTTATACATACATAGAATCATGTGCACGAAATTCAGACTGTTTGATCCAGAAGTATTTGGAGAATTTATCAAGTTCAGTATGTACTATAAAGGATAGACAGTAAATAAGTTAGTATATATCAGTATTCAATTTATATGATAAGAGGATGTTTAGCAAATATTAAGTCTTTAAATCTCACTCTCATGATTCGAGTTGTCTACCCTTGCAAGAGTGAAGAGCTTCCTGTATTAAATATGGAAATAGAGTAAAGTAAGATGCAACAGGTGCAAAGTGCATTTGAACCAATTGTTGTAATAATAAATTTAGATAGTGAGATATTGACGTGAAAGCTGGAGAAAATCATGCACTTTTTCTTAAGTAAGAGAGAGTCTCATTTCCTGCTCTCAAGATCCTATTATTTTCCAGGGTTTTATGGTGGCAAGACAGTGTTGCCTGTCTAAAGGCAGTAGGTGTGGTGACCCCAGCCCTGAAATGGTTGAGCAATGAGCGTCAATTCCTTTCTCCGGAAGCTGTCAACCAAGTACTCTTTGCCGTACTGCAGGGGTTGCATAGACATGGACAGCATGAAGCTAACCAGAGCTCGCTCTTATCGCTTGGATTAGCAGTGTACGAGATGTTTTTGCCTCAGTTCCCCACCATAAGGGAGGTATGTTTTTATAAGCACTGTTGTACTTAAAAATGTTGTCCTTACAGCAGTTCACTAACCTTGGAATATTATCGTTAATATGTCTTGACTGAATAAACGACCCAGTTTAGAGTTCATAAAGTCTTCCTATCTCTGTATTTGAGGTAGATATTAAGGAGTACTATTAAGGAAAACCTTTTTATCTCTGTTTAAGAGGTTAGAAGGAATAATTACTGTTCTCATATCCCCTATGTAGCATTCCCTCCCTATGTTCTTAACAGTTTTCAAATGCAATTATTGATACAATATAGACCATTTTACACCTTCTTCCATTAGGGTTTAGGAGAAAGAATACAATACCTTGCATGTTGTAAGATGCATTGAAAATTGCTGGAGTTGGGACAAAATATATTTATCTTCATCCGCCCATTTAATTCTTAATGAGTTACCATTGGTAGTATTGATATATATTAAAAGAATAATGATATACATTTAGGAATAATGACAACGAATACTTTTTCATATATTATGCATGTAATAAAAACCAGAATAAAGGGGATAGGCAAGCGAAGGGATGGTATATCCTCTCTTTAAATTCCTATTAAGAAATAACCAGTGCCATTTGTGGTGGTTAAAAAAGTCTCGCTTTTCTACCTTTTGGATGGTGAGGAAGAATATAACCTTCAGTTTCTTAACATGTGGAATGTGACCAAGGGGACAGGAGAGGGGAGGGGTGATAGAGCTTTTACCTTGGATTCTTTTTAAGTTGCCAGTGTCGTTTTGGGATGGAGAAGGAAGAAAGCTACCCTCATTTTCACGTCATGTTGTAGAACGTTGCCAAATAAGGAATCGGGTGACGAAGGGATGATATTCTCTTCATTAATTCTTATCAAATTGCCAGTGTCGTTAGTGAATCTTAGGACATTTTACTTCTACCCTCTGTGTGTCTTAGGAAGCTTATAAATGGAATAGAGGAGCTAAGGATATTTAATCCTTTAGACTTTAAATTCTTATACAATTGCAATAGAACCGATAAAAGACAAAATAAATTTGATATTAAACTATGAAATAGAACTTCTTCCAGTTTTGTGGTGATTATACAAGTTATCAATTTATTTTGCAGGTTATATTAAGCCTCCCAGGAGTACCTGCAGTGAATGTCCAAAAACTGGATGAAAAGATACTGAATCCTCATCCAAACATTAAAGCTGCAAAGGCAGAGAAAGACAAGAAAGATTGCTTTAAGAAGTTGGTTAATGAGGTAAGTGTTTGTATGTATGTTTTTTTGTTCTTTTTTTTTTAA
This sequence comes from Halocaridina rubra, assembly GCA_037179515.1. Classification (NCBI taxonomy): domain Eukaryota; kingdom Metazoa; phylum Arthropoda; class Malacostraca; order Decapoda; family Atyidae; genus Halocaridina; species Halocaridina rubra. The sequence goes on along the minus strand of JAXCGZ010010203.1, from coordinate 14,914 downwards.
AGTACTTGTGTCTTGGACTCGAATGAATTCTGCAGTTGACAGATTCTTCTTCTTTTTGTTTATCTTAATCTCTAATTTTACTGGTTTTCACGTATAAAATTTTTTCATGACATATCTTTGTCTTGTTCTCTTTTTGTGTCATTTTGTGACGGTTATTGGAGCTATACAAATGAGAATTATTTGTCTTCTTGTTTATCCTCGTGTGTCCTAAGTGTTGCTTGCTCTTTTAAAGGATAGGAGATTGGTTACCTTGAGTTTCTAACTATTTTTCTGTTATTTGTTGACTGTATAATTTTTGGGATGGTAATATTTTGTATTTTAAAACAGCGTTTATCCTGACCAGTATGTATCTTAGTTAACAGTCTTTGGCTTTAATGGTAATGAGTGACATTTTATGTACATTCTGCATGTACAAGTGACAATACATTTATCAGGGGTCTAAATTGGTCCTAATAACTTAAGTAGAAAAAATTATCTTGCAATTTATTATGGTGTGTTTTTTACTACATTGTTTAATGGTACTTATTGGCTTTTCTCTTTCAGGTTGTCGGTCGTAACGTGGGCGAGGCCTTCAAGAAAGAAGTTCACATAAAGAGTTTGCCTCCTATTTTCAGTGTCCCCAGGCCGAAACAGCCAAGCATTGTCGAGACAGATTCAGATATAGGGTTAACTTCATTGTTTGGCTCTGATTCCAATGGGCATATGTCTATGGGATCTCATCTGTGATATGGAAAAGAGTTGATTTGAGGATCTGATATCCGAAATACTCAATATATGAATGAATTTGACGAGCAGATATCAGTGATTGCCAACTCAAGACGTATGGGCCTTAGGCCTATATAAGAACATGAAATAATGCAGGGGACAGATGGATATATTATGATAAATAAAGCCCTTAGTTTTTAAATTAGGACTTTGAGAGATAACAGAGATAATATCTTTTTAATTGAAGTTAAAACTATTGTTCTAGATAATAAGCAAATATTATTCTTTCCTTTTTAATCTAGACTGGATATAATATAAACATATTTGAAGAAGTCTCACATGCAGGTTTTTAATTGTTTGTTTATGAATTTTCTATTATGTACATATGTTGTTTTAGTCCTAAAATACCAAAGAAGAAGAAGCCCTTGCTGATTTTCATGTTAGGTAGGATTTCCTATGAATCTTGCAGCTCCATGTAACTGATTCTCTAGAAACTTAAGTGATATTTGTATTTTTTATTGAAATGATATTAAAATGTCGTACTGTGCTGATAAAAATTAACCTTTTGTTATTTAAAACACAAAGATAATTTCTTTGTTTTTTATATATTACTATGCTAATGAAAATTAAATATTAAGAAATAGTGTATCACTTGCTTCCATGTATTGCTGTGCTAACAGAAATAACTTTTTAAGCAAAAACTAAGTTTTTTCTTTTACTTTTTCATACTACTCGGCTGTTGTACTGTACCTCTTTATAGGCTAATTCATCACTGCATTATTTTTGTCAGAATTATTATTATGCTGAAAAAAAAACAAGTATTTTCGGAAGCTCTAAGACTATGAGAAATATCCTAGCACCTCTCCAGGAGAAGCAATGAGATCTAGGAGGATGATATGGGTCTTAGGTCACGTTCATAAGGAATGAGATTCAGGAGGGTGAGAGGTGTTTTAACCCCCTCTCAGGAAAAGCCGTGGGATCTGGTAGGGGACACAAATGTTAAATTATGTTCAAGAGAAGCTCTGATATCTGAGAGAGTGGGGGTGTCTTAAGTTCTGTATAGAGAAAGACTTGATTTCCAGGAGAATGAAAGTGTGCTAAGTTAGGAAGTAATACTTATGGATGGGGTGAAAAGTGTACTAGGTACACGTGCTATGTTAGTGGGGCAGGAAAGCAAGAGTGCAAGAAATAGGAAAGAGTGGAAAGTATGTGTATTGGTGATGTGGGGCCAGTGGAATCTTTCGCACCTGCTAGCACAGTATACTTGTACGTGATGCACAGGAAAACAGGAGAGTGAAAAGAGTATTAGGGCTTTCCAAGTGAGGTTGGGGGAACTAGAGGGATGAAGCCTTGACATTAGATGAGTGAAGGATATATTGATTCCTACCCAGATGAAGCACCAGTATTCAGAAAGATGAGAGGTGTAATGGCTCCATTCAAGGAAAGCCCTTGACATCACGAGGATTAGGAGAGTATTAGCTTCTGTTCAAAAGGAACTTTGACCTGCAGGAGGGTGGGAGTGTATTTTTCTCTTAAATAAACCATGAGATCCTGCAAGGTGTACAGGAGATTATATGAAATATGATGTAATATATATCCAACCTTGATGTGACATCAGTGAGTGACATCTTTGACCTTAGTTTGTCTCAATATGAATCAGAGAAACATGAAGCCAGCTTTGGAGTGGCTTAGGCTTGGCCTTAGTCAGCTTCACATTTTACGACGTGTATAAGAATGTGCGAATGAACGTACGTAGAGAAATGAATATAAAAAGGCTTGTTCCATTGTGATCGTATTTCCATATTTTTTTCTTGTGTTGGTTGCGGCCATTTTATGGCTATGGCTGGATAGGGAATTATGCCCCAGAGTAAAGATGGCAAGAGGACGTGAAAAAATATACTGGAGATATTAAAGCTGATAATTTACAAATAGTTGTTTAGATCATAATGCCATAAATTCAAGTGAATGAATTCTAAAACATTTACTTAATTTAAATTGTGTTTCTTTTATAACATAAAATCGTCTTAATAAATTGCTTAAAGCTCAATTATTTATTTATAATTATATATATGAGTGTGACTCCAGGGTGGGCAAAGAGGATTGCCCTCATCGGGCCAGGGGACCAAAAAAAAAAAAAAAAAAGTAGCAGCTTAAGGAAAAGGCAGATACTAGAGAATGATAAAAGCAGGAAAAAAGACAGACTGAAAGAATAGTCAAAGTAATGAGGACCTAGAGATATATTAGGATAATAATGAAGAGAAAGAAAGCAAAGAGAAACAGATAGGGAGTGTTGTTACTTGTCAGCTGTGAAGGGGTAATGAGAGATGTGCAACGAATACATCATAACATGCAGTGTATATGCAAGCATTGAAGAGAAACATTAACTTTGATGTGTATAAAATATAATATATATATATATATATATATATATATATATATATATATATATATATATATATATATATATATATATATATATATATATATATATTATATATATATTATATATATATATATATATATATATATATATATATATATATATATATATATATATATATATATATATATATATATATATATATATATATATATATATATATATATATATATATATATATATATATATATATATATATATATATATATATATATATATATATATATATATATATATATACATGCATACATACATACATACATACATACGAAAAAGTTCAAAGACATGCCACGAAACTGGTGCCAGAAATACGCAATCTCAGTTATGATGAGAGGCTGAGGGAATTAGACTTACCATCACTCGAAGCTAGAAGAGTGAGGGGGGATATGGTGACAGTCTTTAAATTCCTTCATGGTTATGATAGAGTGGATAGGGATCGATATTTTGATATGGCTGGCTCTAGAACTAGAGGTCCTAGTTTGAAGCTTCGTAAGAAAACTTCTTCGCAGGATGTAAGGAAATACTTTTTCAGTGTAAGAGTAGTTGATAATTGGAATTGGCTAAGCGAGGAGGTAGTTAATGCTATCTCAATCCATAGTTTTAAGGACAGGTATGATAAGTATGACTGAGTATAAAATGGAACCGATGAGGAGACGGGAAGATACGAGCTTTGGGCTCTTTCCCGTAAACACAATTAGGTAATCACACACACACACACTCATATATATATATATATATATATATATATATATATATATATATATATATATATATATATATATATATATATATATATATATATATATATAAACGAGGAAGAGAGAGAAAGAGTAAGCAAGAGGAAGGATACTTTCTGTCTCCCCAGCTGTTAGCTTAATGCTTTTGTCTTGTTTTTTACCCTGTTACCTTTTTCATTGACTCACTCTCTCTCTCTCTCTCTCTCTCCTCTCTCTCTCTCTCTCTCTCTCTCTCTCTCTCTCTCTCTCTCTCTCTCTCTCTCTCTCTCAACCGATTATCATGAGGGAGAGAGAGTGTTGCAAGAGGTTCGTATGGAGTTGGATACGTTTTTGTCGCAAAAATTTGCATAAGAGGGAACAATAGAGGCTGGGAAGCAACGCAGTTATGAAAGAGAGAGAGAGAGGAGAGAGAGAGAGAGGAGAGAGAGAGAGAGAGAGAGAGAGAGGAGAGAGAGAGAGAGAGAGATTGTATGGTAGGAAAACAATAGGATAAAGGGCAGATGAGAGCTAACGCCGTTGTCACACTAAAACATGTAGAGGTTATATTGTCTCAAATATTTTTGCGAGGCAAATTTAATGAAATTGTAAGGTGTAAATATCATGCTAATATATTGACAATTACTTATGCACACATACATGCATATATATATATATATATATATATATATATATATATATATATATATATATATATATATATATATATATATTATTTTATGATATTTTTGTAGAGTTACTCTTTTAAATTCAGAATGATGTTGACTTTTGCAGAATTACTTCATATGAAGCGAATGAAATATGCCGTGGTCATGCTTAAGAACTTTAAACTATATTTGAACAGCGTTGAATAGTTGAAAATATTTGAATAATCTCTTGTCTTGCTATTTACTTTTTCAGCACTGAATGAACAGATATTTTTTGGAAGACTTTAATTGTGGAGTAACTAATGATACTTTAAGCATGCCAATATTTCTTCAACACGTAGGAAAAGTCGTTACCTGCACAGAGTTCCTTCATGAAAAGATTCAAGATTTTTTCGGCCATGTTAATATTATTTAGAACATAGAATGAATCAATATTTTCACATAGGTATGTGAGAAGATTTAATGAGTGCTCAGTCATGCTTATATTTATTTAAAAGAAGAGAATGTGTCAATATTTGATGAATTATGGAAAAAAATATTTAAGCATTTCCCGGTCATGTGAATAGATTTTTTGAAAGATAGAATTAACAGATATTTGTATATTTGAAGAAAGTGATGCATGAATATAAGAAAAGAGCAGATAGAGACAAATGGAAGAAACAATAATTTAAATGGAGAGAGAGAGAGAGAGAGAGAGAGAGAGAGAGAGAGAGAGAGAGAGAGAGAGAGAGAGAGAGAGAGAGAGAGAGAGACGAGAGAGAGAGGGAGAGAGAGAGAGAGAGAGAGAGAGAGAGAGAGAGAGAGAGAGAGAGAGAGAGAGAGAGAGAGAGAGAGAGAGAGAGAGAGAGAGAGAGAGAGAGAGAGAGAAAATAATAATATACAAAATTCTAAATAAGTAGAAGTAGTCAAAGAACTAGAATAGATGACGAGAAACACATAAATATAAAAAAAAAAGTTAAAGAATTATAAAGGGAGAAGAGAAAGGTAAGATTGAAATAGAGGAAATTAAAACGGTTATAAAAATGAATAAGACAAAATTGAAGATGAAACAGATACGGATAAAAATAATCAAGAGAATAGCAAGGAATAAGAAAAACCGTAGGAAAGAAGAGAATAATGAAAAAAAAGGAAAATACTAAGAAAATATAAGAAGAGAATGAAGAAATAGCAAAAAAAAAAAGGCAATAAACTTAGAAATGCTGAGAAAATATAAGAATCACAAGCAAGTGAAAAGAAAATATAAGAAGAGAATGAAGAAATAGCAACAAAAAAAAATGCAATAATCTTAAAAATGCTGAGGAAATATAAGAATCAGAAGCAAATGAAAAGAAAATATAAGAAGAGACTGAAGAAATAGCAAAAGAAAGGCAATAAACATAAAAATGCTGAGAAAATATAAGAATCAGAAGCAAGTGAAAAGAAAATATAAGAAGAGATTGAAGAAATAGCAAAAAAAAAAAGGGCAATAAACTTAAAAATGCTGAGAAAATATAAGAATCAGAAGCAAGTGAAAAGAAAATATAAAAAGAGATTGAAGAAATAGCAAAAAAAAAAAAATGCAATAATCTTAAAAATGCTGAGAAAATATAAGAATCAGAAGCAAGTGAAAAGAAAATATAAGAAGAGATTGAAGAAATAGCAAAAAAAAAAAGGCAATAAACTTAGAAATGCTGAGAAAATATAAGAATCAGAAGCAAGTGAAAAGAAAATATAAGAAGAGATTGAAGAAATAGCAAAAAAAAAAAGGCAATAATCTTAAAAATGCTGAGAAAATATAAGAATCAGAAGCAAGTGAAAAGAAAATATAAGAAGAGATTGAAGAAATAGCCAAAAAAAAAAAATGCAATAATCTTAAAAATGCTGAGAAAATATAAGAATCAGAAGCAAGTGAAAAGAAAATATAAGAAGAGATTGAAGAAATAGCAAAAAAAAAAAAAAATGCAATAATCTTAAAAATACTGAGAAAATATAAGAATCAGATAAAAGTGAAAAGAAAATATAAGAAGAGATTGAAGAAATAACAAAAAAAAAAAAAATGCAATAATCTTAAAAATGCTGAGAAAATATAAGAATCAGAAGCAAGTGAAAAGAAAATATAAGAAGAGATTGAAGAAATAGCAAAAAAAAAAAAAAATGCAATAATCTTAAAAATGCTGAGAAAATATAAGAATCAGAAGCAAGTGAAAAGAAAATATAAGAAGAGATTGAAGAAATAGCAAAAAAAAAAAAATGCAATAATCTTAAAAATGCTGAGAAAATATAAGAATCAGAAGCAAGTGAAAAGAAAATATAAGAAGAGATTGAAGAAATAGCAAAAAAAAAAAAAAATGCAATAATCTTAAAAATACTGAGAAAATATAAGAATCAGATAAAAGTGAAAAGAAAATATAAGAAGAGATTGAAGAAATAGCAAAAAAAAAAAAAAAATGCAATAATCTTAAAAATGCTGAGAAAATATAAGAATCAGAAGCAAGTGAAAAGAAAATATAAGAAGAGATTGAAGAAATAGCAAAAAAAAAAAAATGCAATAATCTTAAAAATGCTGAGAAAATATAAGAATCAGAAGCAAGTGAAAAGAAAATATAAGAAGAGATTGAAGAAATAGCCAAAAAAAAAAATGCAATAATCTTAAAAATGCTGAGAAAATATAAGAATCAGAAGCAAGTGAAAAGAAAATATAAGAAGAGATTGAAGAAATAGCAAAAAAAAAAAAAAATGCAATAATCTTAAAAATACTGAGAAAATATAAGAATCAGATAAAAGTGAAAAGAAAATATAAGAAGAGATTGAAGAAATAGCAAAAAAAAAAAATGCAATAATCTTAAAAATGCTGAGAAAATATAAGAATCAGAAGCAAGTGAAAAGAAAATATAAGAAGAGATTGAAGAAATAGCAAAAAAAAAAAAAAATGCAATAATCTTAAAAATGCTGAGAAAATATAAGAATCAGATAAAAGTGAAAAGAAAATATAAGAAGAGATTGAAGAAATAGCCAAAAAAAAAAAATGCAATAATCTTAAAAATGCTGAGAAAATATAAGAATCAGAAGCAAGTGAAAAGAAAATATAAGAAGAGATTGAAGAAATAGCAAAAAAAAAAAAAAATGCAATAATCTTAAAAATGCTGAGAAAATATAAGAATCAGAAGCAAGTGAAAAGAAAATATAAGAAGAGATTGAAGAAATAGCCAAAAAAAAAAAAAATGCAATAATCTTAAAAATGCTGAGAAAATATAAGAATCAGAAGCAAGTGAAAAGAAAATATAAGAAGAGATTGAAGAAATAGCAAAAAAAAAAAAAATGCAATAATCTTAAAAATACTGAGAAAATATAAGAATCAGATAAAAGTGAAAAGAAAATATAAGAAGAGATTGAAGAAATAACAAAAAAAAAAAAAATGCAATAATCTTAAAAATGCTGAGAAAATATAAGAATCAGAAGCAAGTGAAAAGAAAATATAAGAAGAGATTGAAGAAATAGCAAAAAAAAAAAAAATGCAATAATCTTAAAAATACTGAGAAAATATAAGAATCAGATAAAAGTGAAAAGAAAATATAAGAAGAGATTGAAGAAATAACAAAAAAAAAAAAAAATGCAATAATCTTAAAAATGCTGAGAAAATATAAGAATCAGAAGCAAGTGAAAAGAAAATATAAGAAGAGATTGAAGAAATAGCAAAAAAAAAAAAAATGCAATAATCTTAAAAATACTGAGAAAATATAAGAATCAGATAAAAGTGAAAAGAAAATATAAGAAGAGATTGAAGAAATAGCAAAAAAAAAAAAAATGCAATAATCTTAAAAATACTGAGAAAATATAAGAATCAGATAAAAGTGAAAAGAAAATATAAGAAGAGATTGAAGAAATAGCAAAAAAAAAAAAAATGCAATAATCTTAAAAATGCTGAGAAAATATAAGAATCAGAAGCAAGTGAAAAGAAAATATAAGAAGAGATTGAAGAAATAGCAAAAAAAAAAAAATGCAATAATCTTAAAAATGCTGAGAAAATATAAGAATCAGAAGCAAGTGAAAAGAAAATATAAGAAGAGATTGAAGAAATAGCAAAAAAAAAAAAAAAAAATTGCAATAATCTTAAAAATGCTGAGAAAATATAAGAATCAGAAGCAAGTGAAAAAAAAAAAAAACGAATACGAAACAAATTATATTAAAAAAAAATCTTAAAAAAAAAAAAATGCTGATCTAAGCAGAGAAAGTAATATTCTCTCGTCCTGTAATCATCAATAAAATTTGACAGCTTGGACACGGAATACCACCTCCGGAGACATTTATGAATCTGTTCAGGACATCAACTTGTCAAAAAATGATGCACTGCCTCCTGGTAAACATATCCAGAGGGTTATGCTTTGAGGACAGAGGTGCTAGAGTGACCCCTGATAATACAAGTTTGAACTAAAAAAAATAAACAAAAAATATGCAAGAGTGACCCCGGATAATACGAGACATATCCAGAGGGTTATGCTTTGAAGACAGAGGTGCAAGAGTGACCCCGGATAATACGAGTTTGAACTAAAAAACAAAACAAAGCAAATATAAAGGTGCAAGAGTGACCCCGGATAATACGAGTTTGAACTAAAAAAAAAAAAAAAAAGTGGAGACGGTATTGAATAAAATTATATTTTATCGAATGCCTCAGGTGATAAACTGGGAAAAGGGTGAAACAGTAACCAATACAGGGAAATAAAAGCCAAAAAAAAGATAAAACAATGAAATAAAGCTGTTTCTTGAGTGGTATGCTGTGGAGAAAAGGGTAAAGCAGAACCCATCAAAAATGAACTAATACAGGAACGTTAACGAAAAATATTTGTGAGTTGAATGTCTTCCCGAGGGGTATGTTGTGGGGAAAGGGGAGAAACAGTATCTTTAAAAATAAATTAAATGCAACCTTGGCAATATCATGAGATAAGACCGTTTCCGAATGTCTTCTCTGGGGGCATGCTGTTGGGAAAGTGGTGGAACAGCATCCAAAATATAAATTAAGGGCAGAAATGATAACAGGATAAAAGAATGGAATAGGCTGTGGGGAAAGAGGTGGAAGAGCACCCTTTTAAAATGAATAGATGCAGAAACATTAAGAATGTAATAGGTTTCTCTTCGAGAACAAGTTGAAATTCATTCAGTGGATCTTTTGTATCGAAACTTTGGAGATACTTTTTGTTTCTTGTCAAAATTAGTCTTCTGAAATAGTATGAATTAAAGATGAAAAATATTTTTGTCTTTGATTATTGTCCTCTTTCAGTTCAAGGCCATTGAATATTATCAACCCATCTATCACTCATAAGTAGATATGCAAAGCTATGAATGGAAATTAAGAAAAGTCAGTCTCTCTCTCTCTCTCTCTCTCTCTCTCTCTCTCTCTCTCTCTCTCTCTCTCTCTCTCTCTCTCTCTCTCTCTCTCCTCTCTCTCTCATTACACTTTCTTTTCATTCCAACCTCAGGCAGACAAGGAGTCCATGCAAGAACACGAAGAGCAAACCCAAGGAAGTCATTAACATCGAAAAAGACATGATAAGGAAACGCAAGGGAACGGAAACTCACTCCCCTTTTTATTATGCTTGCAATTAAGGCGATAATTGCCCCCAAGGAGAGCAAGAAAAAATAATTAATGAAATTTTGTACTTGCATTTTGTAGCTTGGTTAGTAGCAGCTGGCGGGTAAAGAAACATCCAAATGGCGGATGATACCCCTGAGGTCTCTTGTACAAGATTATCACCTGAGAAAAAACAAAAGTGACAAAACATGTTTTAAAACTGCTTAATTTGATTCGGATATGCTTGTTGGGGGGTAAAATGGGGGTAATTAGTAAATTATGCAATGGTTTATTACGCAATTCTAGATTAGGTGAAGCTTGCGTTTGATCGGAGACAATGGAGGGAAACGTACAAATTACACATTGGGAAGGTTTTGAAAAAAATATTCGCAGGTTGTTAACATGAACAACATTGACAAAAACAGCAGATAACTTTCAAGGAATGTTGTTTACATATAGAAGTATAGAAGACTTAAAATATAAAGAACTTTTTTTTTAATAACATAAACATCCAATTGGTGATTCTAATGAAGGTAGAGCATACATAAAAAGCAAGAAAAAATAAGTTTGGATTCCTTGATATGGATTCTGTAAAAAGAATAGATTTTTGGAATCCTTGAAATGAATTCTGCAGAAGAAATACTTGAAATACACAGAGAAAAATAATGTTTTTGGAATCCTCGAAATGGATTCTGCAGAAGATATACATGAAATACATAGAGATTATCTAGTAGTCTCCGTGGCAAAATGGTAGCGTCTGTGACTCTGAGGCGGCAGGTCGAGGGTTCGCGCCCTGTCACGGACTGGGGTTAGTAAGGGCATACACTCAGCGTAACGATTACATCTGCCAAAACAAGTCCTTCGTAACAAGGCAACCGTCCTAGCCCTTAGTAGAAAAGGGAGTTCGTGATTTAAAACTGAATCCATACATAGAGATTATCTAGAAGTAGCTAAAAAGAAATCTTAATATAAAACTGAAGGAAAAAATAGAAAAATTAAAACAAAGAATGAAAACAAAGTTAGAATTCTAAATTTCTTCAAATATAGAATTTATACTAAATATTTATACAAGTCAGAAAGCAGATGGATGGGTTCAATCTATGTTTGATAATTCAAATGGATAGAGTTCAATTACATGATAAGTTTATATGAATGCAAAAACTAGAAAATTTTGCTTTCATGGACACAAAACGTAAAATAAAAATTGAACATAATAATATAGATTATATAAGTTCATTTTATTATTGTTTCCAAAATGTTACGAGAAGAAAAAAGGAGGAGGAGGAGTAGCGAAGGAAGACAATAAAAAGGAGGAGGAGTAGGAGGAGGAGGTAGAAAAGATTGTCAAAGCTGAGGAGAAACAGGTGCGGGAAGAACACTTGAATGAGTAAGAAGAAGAAAAGGAGGAGAGTTTTAATGAGTAAAAGGAGAAAGAAAAGGAAGATTAAGAAGAGGAGGAGGAGGTGGATGAAGAAGAAGAGGAGAAAGAGGAGGAAAATATATAGTAAAGTACAGAAGATGTAGAGGTGAATAACTTACAAGAAAACAAAGGCAAATAAAAAGGAGTCGAATAAAAAGAGAAAATTGAAATAGGAGAAAAAACAAAACAAAAAGAGGAAGAAGATATGAGAAGAGGAGGAGAAAGAGAAGAAAGAAGACATTGTGTAAGATGAGCAGAGAGAAAGGAATGAAGTACATGAATGGAAAACGGAGGAAGAAAAGGCAGGGAAGAGAAGCAGAACAAGAAGGAAGAGGAGGAAGCAGAAAAGGAGGAAAAGGAGGAGGAAGAGATGGAGAATGGGGAAGAGGAGGAGGAGGCGAAGGAGGAGGAGATTGAGGAGGAGGAGGAGGAGGAAGAGAAATATCAAAAAAAGAAGAGAAAGAAGCGTATATAATAAGAAGACTAGGAGGGGGAGGAGGAGGAGGAGAAGGAGGGAGGAGGAAGCGGAGAGGAGGAGGAAGGAGGAGGAGAAGTAGGAAATAGTGAAAGTACCGAAGAAAGAGGTGCATGAATTAGAAGAAGAAGAAGAAACAAGAGAAGTAAGATAAAGTGGTATAATACGAAGGAGAATGATGGAAAGGAAGAGAAGTACAAAGGAGATACATAAAAGAAAAGGATATGGGAGGAGGGAAAACAATTAAAAGAAAGGAAATAAGAAGGAAGGAAAGCATAGAGCGATAAAAATAGATATACAGATAGATAAATAGATAGATAGAGAGAATTAGATATGATAGATGGATAGATAGATAAATAGATAGATAGATAGATAGATAGACAGATAGGCAGATAGATAGATAGATAGATAGATAGATAGATAGATAGATAGATAGATAGATAGATTGATAGATATATAAATAGATAGATAGATAAACAGATAGATAGACAGATAGATAGATAGATAGATAGGTAGATAGATAGATAGATAGATAGATAGATAGATAGATAGATAGATAGATAGATAGAAAAGAGAGAGAGAGAGAGAGAGAGAGAGAGAGAGAGAGAGAGAGAGAGAGAGAGAGAGAGAGAGAGAGAGAGAGCATGCAGGTGTTAATAATAATTATATCAATTGTGTCTTCCAGCCTGAACGACAACTTCCTTCCTCTCGGCGACACAGGAGACAGTCTCTTTATTTTGCTTTCTCACTTCATTCTGTCTTTATTTCCTCATTTATATATGTATGTATGTATGTATGTATGTATGTATGTATGTATGTATGTATGTATGTATTTCTATATGTATGTATTTCTATAGGTAAGTATTTCAATATGTATGTATTTCTAAATGTATGTATTTCTGAATGTATGTATTTCTGAATGTATGTATTTCTGAATGCATGTATTTCAGAATGTATGTATGTATGTATGTATGTATGTATGTATTTCTATATGTATGTATTTCTATAGGTAAGTATTTCAATATGTATGTATTTCTATATGTATGTATTTCTGAATGTATGTATTTCTGAATGTATGTATTTCTGAATGCATGTATTTCAGAATGTATGTATGTATGTATGTATGTATGCATGTATGTATGTATGTATGCATGTATGTATGTATTTCTGTATTTCTGTATGTATGTATGTATGTATGTATGTATGTATGTATGTATGTATGTATGTATGTATGTATGTATGTATGTATTAGCAATGATGGGTCTATATTTATGTATTGATTAATTAAGTAATTAAATAATTCAGTTAATTTAGCTATTTCTTATTTAGTAATTCGTTTTTTCATTCCTTTAATTATCAGTTAATTCAATTATCTATTGATATGTTTATTTACTTATTATTCATTTATCTATCCATCTATTTTCTGCTTTTTCTGCTTAATTATCTTTGACAGTTTTTGTTTTTGTATTTCTTTCTTCATTGTCTTTTACTATATAAACCTTTTTTGCTTCCTTCTCTTCATCCTCCTCTCCCTACTTTTTCCTCTCCTCCACCATACTCAACTTCTCCTTCCCCCTCCTACTTCTTTTCCTTAAGCTATCTTCTTCTTCTTCTTCTTCTTCTTCTTCTTCTTCTTCTTCTTCTTCTTCTTCTTCTTCTTCTTCTTCTTCTTCTTCTTCTTCTTCTTCTTCTTCTTCTTCTTCTTCTTCTTCTGGAAGGGTATCCTGCTTTCCCCAGTTCCAACCTGTCTGTGTCCATCCCAAGTCGAAAGGGGGATTATTAAAAAAGTAACATGAAGTTATAAACTATGTCTCCTCCTCCAGTCCTCTTCCTCCTCCTCCAGTCCTCCTCCTCCTATTTCCCCGAATTGGAAATCTTCTAATTTCTATAAGATATGCCTTTCTCCTTCTACTCTTTCTCCTACTTCTTTCTCTCTTCCTCTTTTACTATGTAAATGAGTCTCCTTCTCCTTCTCCCGTCTCCTCCTCCTCCTTCTCCTCCTCCTATTCTTCTTGTGTCTCCTCCTCCATCTCTGCCTGCTGGCTAGTACAGTGGTAACGCGCTGGCTTCGCATTCACGAGGTCGAAAGATCGGTCCCCGTCCAAGACCGAGAGTTTAAGCTGTTTACTAGCAGGAACTGCTGTGTTTGGGCACCACAGTGGGGGGTTGGGGCTTGTCCCGGCTGACGAATACCCATTGTATTGTAATGGAAATAAAGGTTTTTTTTTTTCTACTCCTCCTCCCCATATTCATTCTCCTTTGTACTAAATAACCTCTAACTTCTAACTCTCAGATTAATTTTCTCCTTCTCTTACTCCCCCGCTTCCTCCTCCGCCTCCGCCTCCCTTTTCTCTCTAACTTCTAATTCTCTGATTAACTTTGTCCTCTTTCTTCTACTCAGCCTACTCCTACTCCCCTCTTTTCTCTCTTTATTCTCCCTCTTCTTATTCTCCTTCTCCTCTTCCTCCTCCTCCTTCTCCTCTTTTTCCTCCTCCTCCTCCTCTTCCTCCTCCTCCTTCTCCTCTTCCTCCTCCCTCTTCTCTTATCCTCCTCCTCCTCCTCCTCCTCCTCCTCCTCCTCCTCCTCCTCCTCCTCCTCCTCCTCCTCCTCCTCCTCTTTTTCCTCCTTTTCCTCCTCCTCTTCCTCCTCCTCTTTTTCCTCCTTTTCCTCCTTCTCCTTGTCCTCTTCTGTTTCTTCTTCCTCCTCCTCCTCCTCCTCCTCCTCCTCCTCCTCCTCCTCGCGGGAACGGAAAGCGATGCCGAGGGTACCCTTGCGATAAAGGGATGACATGTAATTACCTAGTTTAATAATAATGTCATTTCTTGCGCCGACTGCATTTAAAGATATGCTTTACAAGTGTCGCCAATTATATGCTTTCAAAGGTAACGTCATTTCATGGTTTCCTCCTCGGCTTGCTTGCCAAACCTGTTCACATGTATCAGTTTCAT